>JAXIVJ010007813.1:0-58657 GCA_036785665.1 Chirona hameri
ACATTATAGTCTTCAAATATACTATTTAATGTCTGCAAAATGTCTAACAGCATGATAAGTGTCACGGTGCACGAAGCAGGCCAAAATGGACCTGTTGGCATGATGCAAGGAAAACAAATCACCTAAAATACAGGAATGGATATTTTAAATACAAAAATGATACCAAAGCTTCTCCACAGACTATACAACACTATGCCACGTTTTTGTGCAAATCTGATATTGAATGAGTATATAAAACATGCGAGAAACATGCCAATAGTTACCTCTTTCTTACCTCCTCTCCTCACCAGTGCAGTGGCTCAGAAGGGCCCCCAACAGCCAGCAGGTGAACAAAGCTATCAATTGATCAAATATGTTTTGACGTGAAATGTAGGTAGGTATGGAGGTATCTGAACAAACGTAAGGTAAAAATGTCATAACATCACCTAAAGGTGACGCAGATAATGAAACCCAAATACTGCACAACGCTGAATCGAATGGCAAAAAGGGAGGCGATGGGAGATAACTATTTCAAATTAGGAGGTATTTTGGGCGGTAACTATTTTGGTAAATGCATGCCCATCTGCAATGAATTTGTTAAATTTCAGAACACTGTTATACGGTCGTCGCAAATGCTGGCCAACCAATGCATTACCAATGTTAGTTATTTTGTTTGTTAGTTAACTGTTGCCAAACTAAGGTTCATTAACACGCGCACTGCCCGGGGTTCGCGCCAACCACGAACTGCCGGGGGAGGGGGTGCTTCCCCCTAAGACCTAAAAAAAACACAACGTAACGAAAAGCGGAAAACGGTGTTAGATGGCTCGAGACAAGCTCTATCGAAAGTGCTTAGATCATGTTTAGGTCAGGTTAATATTGAGGTCACCAAAGGTAAAATATCAGCTATATGAGTGACCTTGATAAAACCGTCTATATCTCGATAACTAAAAGAGCTAGAGCGACGTACGGTAAAGCGTACGAAAGAGCATTGAAGTTGCTGTCGCTAGGGTTCCATCAGAAAATGATCTAAGGTCAATAGTTAGGTCAACAGAAGCCATTGAATTTGAAACATTCTAAAATTGCCGAAATGTTTTTTTTAAAGTAATAACTTTTGACAGGAGCACGATAGAGTAAAAAAAAATCAACATTGTGTTTGTCTCGTTGAGACACATCGACGAATGATATATTGGGTGACCTAGTTAGGTCATATTCACAAATTAGCCTGCTCTGAGGTCAGGTCAAGGTCAGAGCAAGGTCAAACCTTACATCAATTGATTTGTCTCGACAAACCGAATACAATGGGGAAAACCCCATTAAGGTGGTGTAACCACCTTAATTTGGCAAGGAGTTATTGAAAAAAACATACCTGGGGGTTCACGAGTTAACCTCGTATGCCTCGTCATAACCTCTGTAACCTCTGTCCTCGTAGAGGACAGAGGTCAAAGAACAGAAATGTGACATAGGGCTTTGCATTTGCCACAAAAGTGGTGAAAATTGGTCAAATTTAGCCATTTCCTATGGAGTTATACGCAATGCCTATTTTAACATGTTAACTGGGAAGGGGGGGGGGGTTCAAATCCCCCCCCCCCAGTGAGCGTTTTTTTTGCCCTCCCCCCAGTCAAGAAATGATGTCCACCCTGATTTCAGTATTTCCATGTCTTTTTCTCTTGATAGGTATTAAATTGAAATATAATATTACCCAGTGATACATTTATTTACAAAAAAAATACAATTTAAAACATCATGATATTCCTAAGTTTTAGTATCTCCCAGCCAAAATAAGTATCTTTAAATTATTTCCGAAATATCATGAATTTAAATATCTTTGAACAATTGCTCATTAACCCGACAGTCACTGGGGTATATTCTGTAATGGGCGGTGCCCATATGGACCAACAGAGATGGGAACGTTGGAAAACGGGAGAAAGCGGCGGTCTGGTGACTTTTGCGGAAGGATTGAACATCGCTAGATTTGGCAACACCGTCAACATTCAAATTTCGATCTGGCAACATGGGGCGATATCGTCAAGGGATCGTACGGAAACTCCGCTTTCGACAAATGCGGCGCGGTTGGAACTGGAAGAGTATATCGATAAGGATAGGCTATCGGACATATTTCCTTTTTCGTCATCTTTGGTGGCCCAAAATAAGCAAAAAGGAAGCTTTTGGTGGCCCAAAATGAACAAAAAGGAAGCTTTGGTCTCCTTTTGCTTTTGGAGTGTGGTGACTCGTGAGGGCGATGAAGATGGTCGAGATGGATCATGTTGCTGGTTGGGCATCGGCTGCAACGGCAGACTACCACATTCAGGCAGCCTATCACACCTGCAGAGAGGCTGGCATTGACTGTGAGGTGAGTAACCAACCTATCATTAATGAAATGATGTACAAGTTAAGGGACTCCATCAACTATGTCAAACATTTTGTCAATTTGCCCTCCGTTCGTTGTTTCCATTCATGGGTGGTCTGAAGCTATAATCAGTGATCCTGTATAAGATACAATTTAAACAAATAGCTAGATGTGGATTGCTATTAAGTGTGACAGATATTTGTGGTTCTCTTTCTATGCAGGTACCTGGCAAGTGGCCAGAGCCAGCGGGATATAGCAAGGTCCTTCCGGGTTGGACGAGCCACACCAAGCAATATCATCAAGATCTGTGCGTTGGGATGAGCTGGCAACGAATGAGATGAAGCCGCCAACGCAGGAAGGCTGGCTGGCCATTGCCAAAGAGTTTGGGGAGAGGTGGCACTTCCACACCGCTTGGGTATGTAAACACAAATGTTCCTGCCCAGTGCCATGTTGTAACAAAGGTTGATTTTCACCCTGTTTATAAAGTCTTGGAATAGGTGTTGTAATTTTACATTGATAGCTGTACCTGGCTGGTGGCTGAGCAGTACGCTGAGCGGTACAGTGAGCTGTACGGCGTACACTGAGCAGTATGCTGAGCTGTACGCTGAACAGTATGCTGAGCTTTGCGCTGAGCCGTACGTTGAGCTGTGTGCTGAGCTGTACAGTGAGCTGTATGCTGAGCCAACCTTGAATTTTGGCCATTTTATGGACTTTTGGGGTAAAACAAATCATGAATCTCTTCATTTTTTGTTCTTGGAATTTAGCGTACACTGAGCAGTATGCTGAGCGTGTACGCTGAACAGTATGCTGAGCTTTGCGCTGAGCTGTGCGCTGAGCTGTGCGCTGAGCTGTACAGTGAGCTGTATGCTGAGCCAACCTTGGAATTTTGGCCATTTTATGGACTTTTGGGGTAAAACAAATCATGAATCTCTTAATTTTTTGTTCTTGGAATTTAGCGTACACTGAGCGTACACTGAACAGTACACTGAGCAGTACGCTGAACAGTATGCTGAGCTTTGCGCTGAGCTGTGCGCTGAGCTGTACAGTGAGCTGTATGCTGAGCCAACCTTGGAATTTTGGCCATTTTCTGGACTTTTGGGGTAAAACAAATCATGAATCTCTTCATTTTTGGTTCTTGGAATTTGCTCTTTTCACCTGATTTAACCAACATTGTAGCGAAAATAAAATTACATTTTCCTCAAGGATTTAATATCTATTACAAATCAGGAATTTTTACTTTCCAAGTACCAATCCAGTCTGATGGTACCAGTCCAGTGGTACCAATGACCAGTCTGATGTTTATAGCGCAGGTGTAGTAACATATTTCATACTATATCTAATAGCATTGTGCTGTATCTGGTTTCAGGTGCGATAGATAGCAGGCACATCAATGTCCACCGACTCGCTGTCCTACATCGGCCCGGACGACGTGGATGTCGAGCACGACGGCCAGTTGCGAAGAGGCGCGTGACGGTTGCAGTCGGAGGCAGCTGGCGCGCTCGGGTGCCCCCCGACGGCTCGGCTCCAACAACACTGCTCTGGACGCTATGGCGCTGAGGGATCGATTCGCGGATTAGTTATCGTCACCGGAGGGGGCAGTACCCTGGCAGGATCCCGTGGCCCGTCGCGGTGAGCTGGGCATTTCAGAGTGATGTCAAAAGTCGGAGTGGCCTAGCTGGCGCTGAAGCTGCTGCCGTCCGTGGTCTTCTCAAAGCGGAATGGGCGCTACGCCGTTGTGACTGTGCATGACTGTGCCGCCGGCGGCAGCGCGCGGTCAAGTACAGCGGCAGCGCTGAGGTCGGCTGCTGGTTCGACAGCGCTCGGCGCCCGCGGTGCCGCCACCGGCCGTCGGTGCAGCCAGCCTGGCTCCACTGCCGCGAGCAGGCCCGTCACGTGCTGAAGCTGGGACTTGCTGCTGATGGCTAGGACTGGTTTTGCTAATTGTTCGTACCTGAGTAGATGACGTTGAGTAGCGTCGAACGTTGCATTACGGCATGAATGCGTGAAATCGTGTTATCGTTTTGAAGACTCTGAGGGCAGGAGTTTGCTCGCTAACACAATAAATGCGTTGATGTTATGGAAAAGTGTTTATTGAGCGTACAAACGGGGCACAGCACAACAACGACCAATGCACTGGATTATCAGTGAACGGAAAGACTCACTAACTGGGTATCTTGGCAGTAATAAGCTCGCATGAATAAGTCCTCCTGAATCTCGCACTCGCGCTGGGGCGCGCCTTGCACCATTCATATTTGTGTGTGTACCATTTCAATTTGGAGTTCATCCTGCTCTTCATCATCTGAAAACAAGTGGGTGGGAACTGGTGTAAGGTATTGAAATGCACATTAATTGGGGGGGGGGGGGGGGGGGGTAACAGTTTAAAAATGGCAAATTGTTTATGAAAATGTAGCATGAAGTGAAAAGTGTGACCTATTTTAATGAAGTTGCCTTGCAATATCAATATCAGACAGTGTATTGATTTGACACTGATCGAATCGATTGGAATCGTTCAATCAAAATTCATTGAATCATCAAAAATTATTGATCCACGACCAGATCTTTTGATTCGTAAATCGTGATTGAATCAAAACCCGCATCAAATCAAGGCTGATTGAATCAAAATATTTAACGATTTTTAACAATACAAGTACACTGGTAAATTGTGAAAATACATGCAGTCCCAGTGGCTACATTAATTTATACTAAAATACTATTTCTGTAACAATGTTTTAATGATCATATAGGCATGTTAATATTTGTATTGATTTGACAAATTCACATCATATATTTAAATGTTGAATCAAACGTGAATCGATTAAAATATTTGTTTTGATTCTTTGAATCGGAAGGAATCAATTCTCAAAATTGTATCTGTGAATCAAACAGTGATTGAATTATTCAAATTCCTAAATGAATCATGATTGAATCGTTCTAAAAAAGTTGAATCAATAACCAGTCTGAATTTATATCATTAACCTATAGGTAAATGATATTAAAATAATCAAATTGAGCCTGAGCCATTGGAATAGCATCAGGATTCTGATTCATCAGAAGCAAATGTTTGGCTTCAGCCATATTCAAATTTGAATTAACCTTCAACATTCAAATCAAACTCAAATAACCAAACGTACCCAACTCGATTATGTAGAAGAAAATACAAACAGGAAACTTCACTTCCAACAGCAGGACAGATGGAACCGACAATAACGGACAAGAAAGTTCAACATTGTCCAACTTCTGCGCACCTCTCCACGTTCTGCATACGCGAACAAAATGGTGTGAGAACGTCACCAAACCGCACGAAAGCGCCACCCCGAAAACGCGTCAAATCGCCGGTGCCCATATCCACCGCCAGAAGTCGTAAAGTGTCAGCTGACTGCGCTTCGGTTATCCGCCGCTCTCTCCCGTTTCCGCGCGTTTGCTCACGTTACGACATCTAGCGGTCCATATGGGCACCGCACATAACCCAACTCACTGGGGGGGGGGGGGGGAGCCCCCTTGGTATCTTCAGAACCAATGATCGCAGCGGGACGCGCCAGACGGCATTCGAAAGCGCTGAATGAAATAAACCTAACTCGTACCTAAACAATTAAAATTAAGGTCACATGTCAGGTCACGGTCAAGTCAAACGTCAAAATCGAGGTATTTGAGTTTATGGACAATACTTGCCATCCATGGCCTTCGATTGCGCCTATAATAACCCAAAGTGCTGTAAAAGGTGTGATACATATCCCACATGAGCTAAAGTGAGATTGTTGGAAAAGATCAAGGTCAAGGTCAGGTCACAAAAGGTCACTACACACAAAATATCTACGAAAGTCATGCAGCACATGTTTCATGGATGCTTTTACGCGTATAATTCGATAGTGGTAGTCATTTTACCACCTGACTTCATTTACGTGAAGTTAGTGTCAAGTTCAGGTCAAGTTCATGGTTACTGAAGGTCAAAATGTTAAATTTATAAGTCGAAATGAAAAAGCATGTTTCTATATCAGTTTTATCTAACAAAAACAGTGCTGGCATTTCTTTGTCTGTATCCGGTCAATAAAAGCCAAAAAACGCAATTTCAAAATATGACGTCATGATTTACCCATACTTTATATGCCATGACAGTAAAAAAAAGATGATATCATTTTGAAATTTGGTATGGTAGTTGCCCATATGTCGTTATCTGACATATATTCGGTTTTTTTCAATATCTTTGAAAAATTTGATTTTGTGAGCATTTTTAAAAAAAAAAGTTTTTTGAAATTTTTGGGATCAAAAACCAAATTGCTTGAAATTTCGAGATAGCTGGTTTGTAACCCTTGCAATTTTCTACCTTATAGCGTTTGTCGATTGCATTTTACTTCCAATGCGGTATTTGAACGGCCTGGCACAGTTTAGCCGATTTTGGTGTCAAAATCGTGTTTAGTGACGTTACTAAATTCACTATATCTCAAAAATATTCTGACGATTTTTTAAAAAAATTCTCTCAAAAGGTGTAAAAATGATGCCCGGAAAGGTACTGAAAGTTTGGCGTTGATATCTGCATTAGTTATTGAGATATTCTTAATATTCCCAAGAGGGGGGGGGGCTAACCCCCCCCCCCCCAGTGACTCGCGGGTTAACGGCAGAATAGGGGAGATCGGTGGTTGTTGGATCAGGAACGTCGCCACAAAATTTGGAGTGGGTGGGGGCAAGCAATTGCTGAGCCGATTGTGTTCAAATTTGGTGAGTGGTTAGGGATCTCTCAGCCGCCATTTTCCCACAAGTCAGGGGTGGGGTGCTTCTGCAAGTGCGCATGTGTGCACCACGCATTTGTATCTCAGACACTACTTCCCTGATCGCGTTGAAATTCACCATACATTTCCTTCGCGTTCGCTCGTTCATCGCCAACTGCGACGCCTTACTGGTTCGGCAAAAAGTTATGGAAGAAAAATGACGAATGACCTCAGGGTGAATAGATTTTACCTCGTGGCTGTCGCAGGACAAACAATACCACATGGATATTTGCATTTTACAAAAGATTCGCGACTCTGGTGAAAATTGGGCAAATTTGGCCATTTCCTGTGGACATATATGCATTTTCATGTTTCCCAATGACTTATAAATTGGGAAGTCACAAAATAGACTTCACCTTAGGTCACCGATATAAAAATCATTAGAAATAGCAGAATTGTAGGTTTGTATGACCTGATTAAATCCTGTGAGTTTCCAACTGATCGGTCAAACAATCTGGCTGCGGCACGACCTTACATTTTTTTGGAAGTGGGATCACTAGACTTGACTTAGTGACGTGACCTGAGGAGACCCGAAGTAAACAAATTAACAGGATTTGGGCAATTAATAGGCGAGCAGTTGTGCCAAAAATGGCGGCGCGAAATGGCGTCGTTTTCCGTTATTTCCAAACAAAACTAAGGTGGAGGATATCCGCCCCCACTGGCGGATCAAAGGGGGGGGGGGGCATCAGGTGCAAATCCCCCTCCCCACACCACACAGGAATCGGGGGGGGGATGGGTATTCAATACAAGTATGCCCCCTGCGCGTTCCCTGCACTGCACGTGAAACAAAACAATGATATTAGGAGTTTTTAGAAGATATTCCTGAAAACAGAAGTTTTTATCTCTCGAGTGATTGCATTTGAAGTGTTTATGTATATTTTTTTTTATTTCAGTGATAGACAAAACAGCGCACCTGATGCAATTCCAGCAGCCCCGGCGACACGAGCCTGAGCCAATTGAGCCTGAGCCAATGAGCTGGGGGGGGGGGGGGGGGGGGAGAATCCGCCTCTCCCGGATTTTCTCATTAACTTAAACACTATGATAGATATCAACGTGAAACTTTCAATGCCGTATGCTGCATCAATTTTACGTCTTTTTTCAAATTTCAATGAAATTGATGAAGTATTTGGGGAGATAATGACGTTTAAATGACGTCATGTCATGCCATTTTTGCTGAAGAAAAAAAAGAAAAATGTTTTAAAAATTGTAGAAAATTGAGTTTCGAAGCAAATTGCAAATAAATTACGTTAAAAGAAAGGAAATGACATTCTCTTCAACATACCTGTCTCGGATTTTCGAAATTTTGGTTTTTCATTCCTCTACCCCAAAACTGTTTTTTTCTCGGAAAAATGTCCACAATTTTTGTTGTTGTTGTGAATTTGAAAAGTGAATTGCTTAAGCTCGAATACCAAAATGAGGTGACCTGCCCACATCTACGGAGAAAAAAATAGGGATACTTCTTTGCCACACAAAGATCCCCCCCCCCCCCCCCCCCTCACACACGGAGAGAGGTTGGATCCACCAGTGTCCGCCTTCTGTTGTTGCGCGTGTTAACGTCTGCCACATATATCCCCCCCCTCCCCAGCATAAAATCCTGGCGATGCCAATGTATGGATGTAGGTACACCTAAGAAATTAGAGTAATCAACATTGAGTTTCTTCTGTCTCTTCATGCTCTGCGTGCCCAACGTGCTCAACCTGCCCCACGAGTTGGATCAAATTACCACAACCATGGGGTAAGTTGAGCAATACGTTACATCTTATTTCGTGTCATTTGTAAAGTATAAGCTTGGGTTTTGTGCCAATGTTTTATTAGGAAAGGTTAATTTTCGGCCCCTTCCAGTCGTTTTGGGGATCTTTCCCGATTGGCTCACTGGATCTACCGTTATTATTGAAGAACTGAAACAGTATTGCGGTATAAACAACATGACCTTGGACATTGGAATTTGACTTAGTTATGACAAAAGTGCAAGTACAGAAAGAAGTACTTTGTAGCAATACAAAATGAAATGTTTACACTTATTGTATGGCGTGAGTTGTTGGGCAAAAACACGGTTAACTGGAATTATCCATCTGAGTCATGCTTACGTCTTTTTACCTTTGCGTGCTAGGTTTGGATTTTATCTTTCTCCCCCCCCCAGAGATTATCCCTTAAAATAGGCCCTGATTATACGATTTTTAATTTTCCCCCATTGACTTATAATGGGGAGATCACGAAATCTACCTGACCTTAGGTCACCGATATAACACAAATTCGAGATATACGAATTTTATGGGTACGTATCACTTGATGACATTCTGTATGAGTTTCAAACCGTTTGGTCAATCACTTTGGCTGTGGCACGACCGCAAACGTTTTTGGAGGTGGAGTCACTTGACTTGACCTGGCGACCTGACCTGAGATGACCTGAGGTTAACAAATTTACATGTTATATTTCTTTGCCATTAATATCTTCAGTTTTGCCCTAACTGTCAATTGCGTATTTTATATCATCAAAGCTGATTATCTAGTGTACTTTTTAGCCTCTTTTGGGGCGTTTTCAGTATGTTTTGTAGAAGGAACTAACACAACCAAAAATTGCCAGATTTGCTCATCAATGTGAACATTCAAAGCAAACTAACGGTAAATATTGCATTGTAAGAGCATATACTTATACATTAATTCATAAAACTGTGATTGATACCAAAAATCACCGGAAAAGGCCGTGTTCTTACAAGCTATAAACCCATTTACCCCCAAACGCCCCAATCGCCCCAAACGCAAGATCCTTCGTGAAAACGGCTAATAGCTTGAGCCGTTTTCACGAAGGATTTTTGTTTGGGGCGATTGGAGCGATTGGGGCGTTTGGGGTAAATGGGTTTATAGCTCGTAAGAACATGGCTTTCTCAGGTGATTTTTGATATCAATCACAACTTTATGAATTAATACATTTTTTCTGGAAATTCCATTTTAATGATGGCACCATAGTTTACTTAAAATTAACAATTTCATCTTAAACTAGTTCTGGTGTTGCCAGACGGCTGGGGTGTTTGTGTGGCACCATCTTGCTTGAATCCCAGAAGTGGCTGGTTCGGGAAATGGTCATATTTTGCAACGGTATGGTTTTCAGGAATAATAGTTTATTTCAATGAAAACAAGATGAATTAGCCCATTCATATTTTTAGTCATATTCACTTTTGAAAGCAAGGATTAATGATAATTAGCGATTTCGTTTTGATCATTTGTTGTGAGATGACGGGAATGCTGGGTCCGGCTCTGCGCTGGCTCTGCGCAAGCGCCGCCGCCCGGTTACCATGGCGACGGGACGGCCGGTCGCCTGACGTCACGGTGCACACGTGGCTCCGGCGCCGGCAGGCTGGTCACCATGGCGACCAGCTGGCCGGTCTCCTGACGTCACGTTGCGCATGCGCAGAGCCGTGGTCTGCGCGCAGAAATGGCGTCAGTTCGATCTAGAGCAGCAATTTTTGAGTTTTCAGAACCAGTGGCTGCAGAAAGCTCGCATGTTTCATGGTTTGTAAGTGCATTTTCTGAGGTCTTTTCAGCTTTTTGTGAGATTCATCAATTAATCGATTAATCAAATAAAAAACATTTGGTGTGATTCGAAATGCGTAAGGATTGTTCCGGTTTCGGAAACCAACGAAGTTACCGCTCTAATTGGACGATCTCAGCGGGACGAAGCGACGTTGAATTAGGGTCTGTCTATGCTTTTGACATTTGGTTGCGTTTTTCATCCTCATGTTATATTTCGTTCCATTAATATCTTCAGTTTTGCCCTAACTAACTGTCGATTGCGTATTTTATTTAATCAGGGCTGATTATCCTGTACACTTTTTAGCCTCTTTTGGGGCGTTTTCGGTATGTTTTGTAGAAGAAACACAACCAAAAATGTGCTCATGAATGTGAATATTCAAAGCAAACTAACGGAAAATATTGCATTGTAAGAGCATAACTTATACAATAATTCATAAAAATGTGATGGATACCAAAAATCACCAGAAAAGGCCGTGTTCTTACAAGCTATATACCCATTTACCCCTAACGCCCCAATCGCCCCAAACGCCCCAAATGCCCCAATCGCCCCAAACGTGAAATCCTTCGTGAAAACGCCTATTCTATGAAAACGGCTAAACGGCATTTCGAATCACACCAAATGTTTTTGATTTGATTAACCCTATTTGTAACAGGGGGGCGGATTCCGCCCCCCCCCCCCCTCATGTTTTTCGCAGATATCTCCAGAACGGCTGGGAGCAGGCCCATGCAATTTCGGGACTTTTCATAGAATTAAATACCGCATTTGGAGTTAAAATTTTAAGTTCTTAACCTGAACAGAGGCGGTTCCAGGGCACAGTTTTGGGTGGGTTCGGAGGCGACATTTGGCGATAATACGGAAATGCGATCTCCACGGTTTCTTCCTAACTTCCTCAAGTATGAAGGAGTTACATCGGTTTACGGTGATTGCAACAAGTGCAAATTAGTTGATGTTATTGAAATATCATAAAAATTGCATGGCAGAGGCGGTTTCAGGGGCTTGAAAATGGGGGGGGGGTCCAGGAAGTATTCAATGCTTGGCGGGAAGCCAATAGAGCGATTTAAGGGACATTTATAGCTATCAAGATGTAAAAGATAGATTCTGCTTCCATTATTTGCATAATTTATTACATATAGAGTTTCAGGGGCGTGTTCAGGCACATGAAAAGGGGTGACTGACATGGTGATGCCGATATGCCAGCGATAACGGCGCAATAGACGTTTAGCTTATAATTATATATGCACATATGAGGCCAGAAAAGAGAATAAAGTCATTTTTTTGCAGAGGCGCGCTCAGGAATGGAAAAAAGGGGGTCATATTATTGCAAGGAAACTAAGAGTCATGGGCGTACAAGGACATAACATACTGCAGTTTTCGAATGAAACACGCAACACAGGCTACTCTACGAACGATTATAAGATAATAGGCGAGTCCAGGTAGGGTAAAAAGGGGGGTAAGCAAGGTTAATTGAAGTTGTAAGTGAAATAGTCACTGTTGACTAGTTAGTATCATAATAGCGGATAATGTACTTATACAAAGGTCTTGCGCTGCCCCAGTTTGGATCCTGGATACGCCTATGATGAAGTACAACATGCAAAAAGGAACTTTCTATGATCAGTAACGTATTTATAATGCTGGGTAGCAACTTGTCTGCGGTTAATATTTTTTCCAATTTGACCTCCCTTTTTCACTAACCTGATACTGCCTATGGCAAAAAATATGATTTATAACTGTTTTGTCTAATGTCACAATCACATACCATTTCATTTATCAAAAAAACACCATCAAAAAATGGTTTTATTACGCATTTACTTCACCCCCATATTGAGTGACCTGCACACGCCTATGATTTTTGAATTTTCAAACGTCACCGTTATATATCAATTTACAATTCAATCCCTATCGATTCCTATTAGTTGTGTTAAAATCGGTCGATAAACGTGAAAGCTATGTTGGATCAAAAATACCACTAAAATTTGTCGTTTTTGCCCCCCTGTTGCCCCCTATCAAAAATGTAGTTTGTTTTATTTTGTTGAAATGTAGATCGTGTTGAGGGGAACCAAACACCGTTTCATTTTTGAAAATCAGACGGGTAGATCTCGAGATCTCCGGGGGGCGGAATCCGCCCCCCCCCCTGTTACAAATAGGGGTAGCCAGGAGCCTGTTACAAATAGGGTTAATCGATTAACGCAAAATTCTTCGTGAAACGGCTAGTAGCCGTTTTCACGAAGAATTTTGCGTTTGGGGCGATTGGGGCGTTTGGGGCGATTGGGGCGTTTGGGGTTTGGGGCCAGCTATGGCCACGTGACACGGTGTTTAGCCCAAAACTCCAAAACTCCAAAACTCCAAAACTCCAAAACTCCAAAACTCCGAAACTCCAAAACTTCAAAACTCCAAAACTCCAAAACTCCAAAAACTCCAAAACTCCAAACTCCAAAACTCCAAAACTCCAAAAACTCCAAAACTCCAAAACTCCAAAAACTCCAAAACTCCAACACTCTAAAACTCTACTAACACTCCAAAACTAAAAAAAACTCCCAAACTCCCAAACTCCAAAACTCAAACTCAAACTCCCAAACTCGAAAACTCCAAAAATCCATAATTCCAAAATAATAAAAAAAACACTAAAAAAATCAAAAAATCCAAAATTCCCAAATGTACAACCAACCTTCGGACCGGCGATGGCCCCCGCGCCCAGTATTGCCCCCGCGCATATCCGAATAATCTTAGATTGGTTGTATCCGAATATCCGAATAACCGAAGGTTGGTTGTATCCGAAGGTTGGTTGCACCATTGGAATAACACTATTCGGAATTTTGGATTTTTTGGAATTTGGGAGTTTTGGAGTTTTGGACCAAACACCGTGTCACGTGGCCATAGCTGGCCCTAAACCCCAAACGCCCCAAACGCCCTAATCGCCCCAATCGCCCCAAACGCCCCAATCGCCCAAACGCAAAACCCTTCGTGAAAACGGCTTGTAAACAGCCTCCTGGCTACCCCTATTTGTAACAGGGGGACGGATTCCGCCCTCCACGAATATCTCGAGATTTAGCCGTCCGAGTTTCACAAATGAAACGGCGTTTGGTTCCCCTCAATACGATCTACATTTCTATCAAATACAAAAATCGAAATTTTTGATAGGGGGCAACAGGGGGGCAAAAACTACAAATTGTAGTGGTATATGTGATCCAACACAGCGGTCATGTTTATCAACCGATTTTAACACAACTAATGGGAATCGATAGAAATTGAATTGGAAATTGATATATGGCGATCACTTTTGAAAATTCAAAAATCATAGGCGTGTGCAGGTCACTCAATATGTGGGTGAAGTAAATGCGGAATAAAACTATTTTTTATGTTTGTTTTATATATAAATGAAATGGTATGCTATTGTGATATTATAAAAAACAGTTATTAATCATGTTTTTTGCCATAGGCGGTACCAGGTTAGTGAAAAAAGGAGGTCAAATAGGAAAAAATATTAACCGCAGGCATGTTGCTACCCACCACTATAAATAAGTTACTGATCGTAGATAGTTTCTTTTTCATATTGTACTTCATCATAAGCGCATCCAGGATCCAAACTGGGGAGGCGAAAAACCTTTTGATAAGTATATTATCCGCTATTATGATATTAACTAGTCAACATTGACTATTTCACTTACAACTTCAATTCACATTGCTTACCCCCCCCCCCCCCCTTTTTACCCTACCTGGACTCGCCTATTATCTCATAATCGTTCGTAGTGGTGCGTGTCTGTGGTGCGGTGCCCTGTGGTGCGTGTTTCATCCGAAAACTGCAGTATGTTATGTCATTGTAGGCCCATATGACCCTCTTTCTTCCATTCCTGGGTGCACCTCTTCAAAAATATGATTGTATTCCCTCTCCTGGCCTCATATGTGCATATATCATTATAAGTTAACGGTCTATTGCGCCATAATCGCTGGCATATCGTCATTACCATGCCAGTCACCCCCCTTTTCATGTGCCTGAACACGCCCCTGCAACTCTATATGTAATACATTATGAATATAATGGAAGGAGAAGCTATCTTTTACATCTTGATAGCTATAAATGCTCCTTACATTGCTCTATTGGCTTCCCGCCAAGCATTGAATACTGCCTGGAACCCTTTTCAAGCCCCTGAAACCGCCTCTGCCATGCAATTTTGTATGATATTTCATTAACATCAACTAATTTGCACTTGCTGCAATCACCGTAAACCTATGTAACTCCTTCATACTTGAGGCAGTTAGGAAGAAACCGTGAAGATCGCATTTCCGTAATATCGCCAAATATCGCCGCCGAACCCTCCCAAAACCGTGCCCTGGAACCGCCTATGTTCAAGTTAAGAACTCAAAATTTTGACTCCAAATGCACAATTTAATTCTAGGAAAAGTCCAAAATTTCATGGGTCTGCTCCTATCCGTTCTGGAGATATCTGCGAAAAACATGAGGGGGGGGGGGGGGGGAATCCGCCCCCTTGTTACAAATAGGGTTAAAGGAATATTGCCACCTCCGGAGGATTTCTAAAAATCAACTTAAATGAATGGTGGGGATTAACAATCATGTATGCTCAAGCTCAAACTTGCTCATGCAGCACCTACAACAGTGTATCGGCAAAGCATTTTGTATGTATTTCTGACTCCAAAACGTTGGTCCCAGCTGTGCTCAGTACTAGATTCATGATGGCCGCTCTCATCCAGTTTGGCTGTGGTATTGGCGCCCGCCCAAAGCCAAAGCGTACGAATTCGCCGAGATTTGACCTTGAAAAGTTTATCTGTGTTATAAGGTATAGGTCACATAACTCCTACGGTCCCAAAGGTGAGCCTTAGCAATTCTTGCTGTTTTATTATGAAAGAGGCTAAGATTGTTGAAAATATAATTAACTGCATACGCTTTTTAATTTTGAAGTGCACTGACGGAATGGTGATGTTGGGTTTGCAACATTCAAAAGAAAATAACAGTCCGCAAAGAAGTGATTCTAAATAGTGATGTGGGGCCACTCCAATTTTACGAATGCTTGGCAAGCATGAGTGGTGCAAATGTATTTTTAGATCTAATGGGGGGAGTTTCGGGAACCAAATTTTGCAGGTGAAATCGGACACGCTTAATCGACCAATACACACCAAAACTCCATATTGGCCTGCGAGGTGGCAATGTCCCTTTAATTCAAAGTTCCTCCGTCCCGCTGAGATCATCCAATTTAGAGCGGTAAATTCGTTGGTTCCGAAAACCAGAACAATCCTTACGCATTTCGAATCACACCAAGCGTTTTTTATTTGATTAATTGATTAATTGATGAATCTCACACAAAACAAAAACTGAAAAGACCTCAGAAAAGGCACTTATAAAACCAAGAAACATGCGGGCTTTCTGCAGCCACTGGTACTGAAAACTCAAAAATAGCTGATCTAGATCGAACGGACACCATTGCTAGGCACAGACCACGGCTCTGCGCTGCGTGACGTCAGACGACCGGCTGGCTGGTCGCCATGGTCACCAGCCGGCCGGCGCGGGGGCTGGGAGGCTCAGTTGGTAGAGCGTTGGGCTCGGAATCCAAGGGTTCCGAGTTCCAGTCTGGCTACTGGCGCAAGTCATTCGGTTCCCCGCCGCGGAAGGGTTGGTTCCCCTCCCCACCCGCGGTGGCATATGACTATAGGCCGGACCACTGGGTGGGCGAGAACCACTTCCCTCCCCTCCCTCCCCGCCACCCCCCCCCCCCCCCCCCCACCACCAAAAGAAGAAAAAAACGGCTGGCGCCGGAACCACGTGTGCAACGTGACGTCAGGCGACCGGCCGTCCCGTCGCCATGGTGACCGGGCGGCGGCGGCTGCGCAGAGCCAGCGCAGAGCCGGAGCCAGCATTCCCGTCATCTTACAACAAATGATAAAAACGAAATCGCTAATTAGCATTAACCCTCGCCCTACGGGGGGGCTGACAGCCCCCCCCCCCCCCCTGAGGTTTTTCTTGAATAACTTTTGACACATCAAGTGTATCTTGCTGAATTTTTTGGTAGCTGAATTTACAACAATTATACGTAGTCTGTAAAAAATAATTTCAAATTGGTTAAGTATTTTGGGAGATAATAATGTTTTGATGACGTCATGTTGATACAAAATGAAAAATATTTGAAAAATCGTAGGGAACAGGGTTTTAAAGCAATTTTCAAACTCAATTGACCAAAGATACAAAATGGCATTTTCTTTAAAATGGCAATCTCAGATTTTCAAAATTTTGGGTTTTTGACGCCTAACATTTCAAAAAAACTGATTTTTTTAGGAAAATCCCCACAAAATCACATTTTCAAAGAGCTTTTTTTTATAAAAAACTGAATATATATATGAGAGAACTGAGTATGGACAATACTCATACCAAATTTCAAAGCAATATCTTCATTATTGACTGAGTGATGGCTTCCTAAGTGTAAGAAACTGATGACGTCATTTTTTTAATAACTTTTTTACATTTTTTGGACGAGATACGAACAAATAATTACTTTTTGTGTTTCAGAGCCAAAACTGGTCTAGGAACATGCCTTTTTATTTACATTTATCAATTTCTCATTTTGAGGTTTTCTGAAGAGCAAAATCGCTGTTCTGGACGTGGTAAATCCGAAGTCATTCACTTGACCTGGAAGGTCACCCGTTGAACTGAAACCTACCAATCGCATACTGTTAGATTCCTTTCATGACAGGCAACATGCTGGTGCTTACCGCATTGCTCTAAGTTGCTTGGTTTGGAAGTTACCAGGGGGAGCCTGTCAGGCCCCGCCCCCCCCCCCCCTGTAGGGCGAAGGCGAAAAAAGCTCCCGTAGGGCGAGGGTTAATTCTTGCCTTCAAAAGTGAATATGACTGAAAATATGAATGGACTAATTTATCTAGTTTTCATTGAAATAAACTATTATTCATGAAAACCATGTCGTTGCAAAATATGACCATTTCCCGTACCAGCCACTTCCGGGATTCGAGCAAGATGGCGTCGCACAAACACCCCAGCCGTCTGGCAACACCAGAGCTAGTTTAAGATGAAATTGTTAATTTTAAGTAAACTATGGTGTTATCATTAAAATGGAATTTCCAGAAAAATGCATTAATTCATAAAGTTTGATTGATACCAAAAATCACCTGGAAAAGCCGTATTCTTACGAGCTATAGACCCATTTATCCCAAACTCTCCAATCGCCCCAATCGCCCCGAACGCAAAATCCTTCGTGAAAACGGCTACTAGCCGTTTTCACGAAGGATTTTGCGTTTGGGCGATTGGGGCGATTGGGGCGATTGGGGCGTTTTGGGTTTTGGGTATAACTCGTAAGAACACGGCTTTTCCTGGTGATTGTTTATATCAATCGCAACTTTATGAATTAATGCATTTTTCTGGAAAGTCTATTTTAATGATACACCAATGACCATAGTTTATTTAAATTAAAAATGTCATCTTAAACTAGCTCTGATGATGCCAGATGGCTGTAGTGGTTTGGGGCGTTTGGTGAGACTCTATCTTGCTCGAATCCCGGATGTCCGGGGTTCGGGAAATGGTCATATTTTGCAACGACATGATTTTCAGGAATAATAGCTTATTTCAATGAAAACTAGATGAATTAGTCCATTCATATTTTCAGTCATATTCCTTTTTGATAGCAAGGGTTAATGATAATTAGCGATTTCGTTTTGATCATTTGTTGTAAGATGACGAGAATGCTGGCTCCGGTTCTGCGCTGGCTCCGCGCAGGAGCCGCCGCCCGGTAACCATGGCGACCACGTGACTCCGGCGCCAGCCGGCCCGTTAACATGGGGACGAGCCAGCCGGTCGCCTGACGTCACGTTGCGCATGTGCAGAGCCATGGTCTGCGCCCAGCCATGCCGTCTGTTCGATCTAGAGCCGCCATTTTTGAGTTTTCAGTACCAGTGGCTGCAGAAAGTCCGCATGTTTCATGGGTTTATAAGTGCCCTTTCTGAGGTTCTTTCAGCTTTTTATGAGATTCATCAATTAACCCTATTTGTAGCAGGGGGGGGGGGGGGAGGGGGCGGATTCCGCCCCCCCCCCCCTCATATTTTTCGCACATATCTCCAGAACGGCTGGGAGCAGGCCCATGAAATTTTGGGACTTTTCATAGAATTGAATAACACATTTAGAGTCAAAATTTTGTGTTCTTAACCTGAACAGAGGCGGTTCCAGGGCACAGTTTTGGGTGGGTTCGGAGGCGACATTTGGCGATAATTCGGAAATGCGATCTTCACGGTTTCTTCGTAACTGCCTCAAATATGAAGGGGTTACATCGGTTTACGGTGATTTCAACAAGTGCAAATTAGTTGATGTTAATGAAATATCAAACAAATTGCATGGCAGAGGCGGTTTCAGGGGCTTGAAAAAGGGGGGTTTCCAGGAAGTATTCAATGTTTGGCGGGAAGCCAATATAGCAATGTAAGGAGCATTTATAGCTATCAAGATGTGAAAGATAGCTTCTGCTTCCATTATTTGCATAATTTATTACATATAGAGTTTCAGGAGCTTGATCAGGCACATGCAAAGGGGGGTGGCTGGCATGGTGATGACGATATGCCAGCGATAACGGCGCAATAGATGGTTACCTTATAATTATATATGCACATATGAGGCCAGAAAAGGGAATAAAGTCAAGTTTGCGGAGGCGCGCTCAGGAATGGAAGAAAGGGGGTCATATTATTGCAAGGAAACTAAGAGGCATGGGCGTACAATGACATAACATACTGCTGTTTTCGGATGAAAAACGCACCACAAGGTACTCCACGAACGATTATAAGATAATAGGCGAGTCCAGGTAGGGTGAAAAGGGGGTAAGCAATGTTAATTGAAGTTGTAAGTGAAATAGTCACTGTTGACTAGTTAGTATCATAATAGCGGATAATATACTTATCAAAAGGTCTTGCGCCGCCCCAGTTTGTATCCTGGATACGCCTATGATGAAGTACAACATGCAAAAAGGAACTATCTACGATCAGTAACATATTTATAGTGCTGGGTAGCAACTTGTCTGCGGTTAATATTGTTTTCCAATTTGACCTCCCTTTTTCACTAACCTGGTAACGCCTATGGCAAAAAATATTATGTATAACTGTCTTGTCTAATGTCACAATCACATACCATTTCATTAATTTGTTTTTAAAAACATCAAAAAATGATTTTATTACGCATTTACTTCACCCCCATATTGAGTGACCTGAACACGCCTATGATTTTTGAATTTTCAAACGTCACCGTCATATATCAATTTCAAATTCAATCTCTATCGATTCTTATTAGTTGTGTCAAAATCGGTTCATAAACATGACAGCTATGTTGGATCAAAAATACCACTAAAATTTGTAATTTTTGCCCCCCCTGTTGCCCTCTATCAAAAATTTAGATTTTTTTATTATTTAGAAATGTAGATCATGTTGGGGGAACCAAACACCGTTTCATTTTTGAAAATCGGACGGGTAGATCTCGAGATCTCCGGGGGGGGCGGAATCCGCCCCCCCCCCCCCCCTGTTACAAATAGGGGTAGCTAGGAGCCTGTTACAAATAGGGTTAATCAATTGATCAAATCAAGAGCATTTGGTGTGATTCGTTGCTTAAATAAATGAGTAAGGATTGTTCCGGTTTTCAGAAACCAACGAAGTTACCGCTCTAAATTGGACGATCTCAGCGGGACGGAGCGACGATGAATTAAGGTCAGTCTATGCTTTTGACATTTGATTGCATTTTTCATCATAATATTATATTTCTTTGTCATTAACATCTTCAATTTTGCCCTAACTAACTGTCAATTGCGTATTTTATTTAATCAAAGCTAGTATACTATTATACTTTTAGCCTCTTTTTAGGGCGTTTGCGGTATGTTTTGTAGAAGAAACTAACACAACACAAAATTGCCAGATTTGCTCCTGCATTTAAATATTCAAAGCAAACTAACGGGAAATATTGCATTGTAAGAGCATATACTTATTCATGAATTCATAAAATTGCGATTGATACCAAAAATAGCCGGGAAAAGCCTTGTTCTTACGAGCTATAGACCCAATCGCCCCAAACGCCCCAAACGCCCCAATCGCCCGAAACGCAAAATCTTTCGTGAAAACGGCTATTATGATGAAAAACGCAATCAAATGTCAAAAGCATATACAGACCTTAATTCAACGTCGCTGCGTCCCGCTGAGATCATCCAATTTAGAGCGGTAACTTCGTTGGTTTCCGAAAACCGGAACAATACTTACGCATTTCGAATCACACCAAATGTTTTTGATTTGATTAATTTATTAATTGATGAATCTGACAAAAAGCTGAAAAGACCTCATAAAAAACACTTATAACCCCATGAATCTGCGGGCTTTCTGCAGCCACTGGTACTGAAAACTCACAAATGGATGCTCTAGGTCGAACGGACGCCATTGCTGGGCGCAGACCACGGCTCTGCGCATGCGCAACGTGACGTCAGGCGACCAGGCGGCTGGTCATCATTCATCCTTTCATCGACATCGGACCACGGACGCCTTCTAGCCAGCCTTTTCCAGCCCTCCACCGCTTCCGGGTGCGGGACCCTGTCCACGTGCATGTGGCAGGGTCGTTAGACCCTTAGATAGGTAGCCTCTTATATATTTTTAAGTAGGCAGAATCATTAGATTGGCAATAGGCCTCCTCCACAGTATAGTTCCCCTCCAGTCTTTGAGTTAACTTGCAGTTGCAGTTGCCAACACGTTCTGCCGTGTGTGGCAAATTAACGTAAAACTTAGGTTCCTGTTTTAACTTTCCCCTCCCTCCTCCGGTCATGGCGACCCCCCCCCCCCCCCCTCCGGGGTTCCCCGGCGCGCGTCCGCGTGCCCCCTGGACGGTCTCCCTCCCAGCCCCCTTCAGGGGCCCCTCCCGGCCCTCAGCCCGTCGGATTGGGGCCCTCTGCTCCGCCCGCCGCTCAGTCCCAGCCGCCGAGCTCCCAGCCCCCCTCAGGGGCCCCGCCCGCCCCGTCCAGGGGCCCGGCCGTTGCCGGACTCCCATCCCCCGACCCACCCCCCCGCCCCTCCGCCCCTCCGTCCCCTCGACCCCCCGACCCCCCTCTGGGGTCCCCCCCGGTGCGCGCCGTCGCACCTCCCCGGTCGGATCCACTCCCCGCTCCCCTCAGGGGCCTTCCAGGGTCCGACCCGGAGCACGGCTCCCCCCCGACCCCACCCCCCGGACGGGCCCGCTTGCCTCCTTATGTGGCGAGCAGATGGCATTCCATTTAGGAATGTCAACCCGTTCCAGGTCCGGCGCTGGCTGGTCGCCATCTGTGGCGACGTAGCCAGCGCCAAACCCATTCGGTCAGGAGCACTCCTGATCGAGACACTGACGTCCCAACAGAACGTCAGTGTCATGGGACGGACCACCTTCATCGGAGTGAAGGTCGCCGTGGAGGCCCCGGCGCACCTCAACTCCGAGGAGGGTCTGGCATGGTGCCCAGACGTGGCCGAGCTCTCGGAGGACGACCTCCTCCGGGAACTCGCACACCAAGGGGTGTGCGAGGTGACTCGCCTGTCGCCATCGAAGCGGCGACCCGATCAGCCCAACCCGCTGATTCGGCTCCGCTTCCGAGGCAAGGAGCTGCCGACTCACATCCACTGTGGGTACGTGGCTGCCCCCGTCAGGGAGTGGATCCCGCCCCCCCCCCCCCCCCCCCGGCAGTGTCAGCAGTGCTGGCACTACGGCCACCTCAAGTGGACCTGCCGGGTGCGCACCGCCACCTGTGGTCGGTGCGCTGGCGAGCACGGCACCGAAGGGTGCACGCGCGCAGCACGCTGCGCCACGTGCGACCAGGCCCACCCGGCCTGGGACCGCCGGTGTTTGGCCTGGGGCCTCGCTCGCGAGACGGAGCGCTTGAAGCGCGGCGACAGTCGGCGCCCACCGGACGCCCCGCCCTCCACCTCTCTCAGCCCAGGTCTCGCCCCCGGCGCTTGGCCGCCCCTCCCACCTCCCGGAACCTCCCCCCCACCCCACCGGCCTCCCGCCAGACCCCCCAACCGACAGACCCCCCGACCACCACCCCAGCTCCCCGAGGCATCTCTGTCGGACCTCGAAGGCGCCGTTGCCGCTGATCCACCGGCACCGCGCTCCCCAGCCCAACCAGCTGAGTCGAACACCGACTCAGGCCGGGGTGCTGAGGCGCCGGGGAGGCGGGGCGCCTCCCCGGCCTCCTCAGCACCAGCGGAGAGCCGATTCTCGGAGGACCTCCCCTCCTCGGACGACTCTCTCATGAGAGCCGTCTCCCGGAAAGTCGCCCGCAACCCCGCCCAGTCCCCGCCCTCCCGCCCCAGCTCCCCGCCCGCCCGCCCCAGCTCCCCGCCCGCCCGCTCCCCCCTCCCCCCTCCCCGTCTCCCTGAAGAGAGTCCGACCCTCTCCCCGCCATCCCTCCCCTCCCCCCACCCTCCTTCCCAGCTCCCTCGCCCTATAAGACAGGATAGCCCCTCCCCCCCCCCAGCCCCTCTGGAAGTAACCGCTACCGCCGCAATTTGAGACGGTTCAACAAGAAACAATAAATCACCTCCAACAAATACTTCATTAAGTTATTTCTGACTAACTGTTAAATCGTGCTGCTGCTGACGTGGGAGTTGCGTGTTGGCTGCCGGTGTCTTGTTGCGGGGGCCCCCTGCTGGATCTCGGCCGCGCGGCGAAGGGTTCTTCGTTGCGTGGCTGATTTGGCGGGGGATTTCTGCGATGGGACGCCGATGGTTGATGTGCGGTTTTGCGTTGGCGGCGGCATGATTCCCTGCCAAACCAGTCAGAAATAACTTCCTGACTAACTGTTAAATCAAGTTGCTGCTGACGCGGGAGTTGCGTGTTGGCTGCCGGTGTCTTGTTGCGGGGGCCCCCTGCTGGATCTCGGCCGCGCGGCGAAGGGTTCTTCGTTGCGTGGCTGATTTGGCGGGGGATTTCTGCGATGGGACGCCGATGGCTGATGTGCGATTTTGCGTTGGCGGCGGTATGATTCCCTGCCAAACCAGATCACACGCCGATGCTGCGCCGCGGTGCGGTGGCTGCTGCGCTGCGGTGCAGTGCCCGCTGCGCTGCGGTGCAGCATGTTAAATTATGTTAAAGGGAAATGACCTTTTTCCACTAAAATGGAGTTAGCACTTGAAATCGCCAGACGAGATCAAAATATATTGTAAATTCATCACATTTTGCATGAAAACTTTCCTACCGAAATATATTTCAAGTTAGAGTTGATAAGCGTTCCACACTTCTAACGACCGGTACTTGCACTATTTCTGACCTTTTGTCAAGTACTTTTGGTCCTCATCAAACTGCGGGCTTTTCCCGTATTGTTTTTTTACGCAATGGAGTGGAAAATATATTTTTCGTTCTGCTTGTTGTGATTATATGCCCGGCGATCTTCTAAAACTAACAGCGATTGGAAAAAGTGGCAATAAAATCGGAAGCTCATCGATGCACATCAACGCGGCATAGTTAGTGGTTGCGACCCTCAATTTTTGCAAATCGATTCATTTGTTTTCAACATTAGGAGTTGTGTATAGTTTATCTGTGGCTGTATATAACACTATGCTTTATTTCATCATTAAAAATAATAATTTTTCCCAAAAAAACTAACGAACAATAACACAAAACTGGCAATTAAATCAGAAGCTCATCGATGCACATCGACGGCGACCTATTTAGCGTCGGCGATTTGTTTACAAAGTAATTGTCATGCTTCTCGGCGCACTTAACCATCTCGGCGCACTTGGCGAGTTGTTCCTGATTAGTATACCCAAGTCCCGTAGCAGGCTTTGTTAATGACGTCACTGGTGCCATTCTTGTGTAGCATTGCAAAATATATCTGATTTCGAGTTGAAAGCTAATTAAAGACTTATTCAAATTATTGTTTTTAAGTTTGAATTTTCTTGTTAATCATTATTAAAGGTATTTTATCACTGTATTTCATAGTAGTTGACACTTCAGAAACTTGTGACGTAATAATATTGTATCCAATATCCATTTCTCTCACCTTTTGCTATTGTGGCGCAGTGCCGATTGCTTTGCGAATACTAGCTTGCCTGGGGTTCAATTCATTCCGCTCTTATTTTATTCGAGTTGGTATAGTTTGCATGTTGTTGTTATTCATGACTTATACTGATAGTCCGTCGTGTATCACGGATGCTTCACGGATTGCTTCACGGATCAGAGCGCTGCTCGAACGCACGCTAGTAGCGCTTTCGTTCTCCATGGCAACCAGGCGTGAGCCAATGAAAAGCCAGAACGTATTCCCTTTCTGGCTTTTGATTGGCTGACGCCTGGTTGCCATGGAGAACGAAAGCGCTACTAGCGGGTGTCCGAGCAGCGCTCAGTTTGATCGGAAATGTCACAGATCCTCCACAAATGCCGCACTCGATGTTAACAATGGTAGGGAAGGACGAATTTGTCAATGACCTTCATGAAGTACACAAGGTACTTGTTTTGTATTTTTTCCAAACTTACAACTTTGAATTTGGGAATAAATTTATTTAATTCTTAAATTTAAATAAAATAATTTTAAAAACATAACGGTAGCCTAAGAAATTGTTGCTAACAAAATCATAAGGTCATTATTTCCCTTTAAAGGGAAATAATGACCTTTTTCCACTAAAATGGAGTTAGCACTTGAAATCGCCAGACGAGATCAAAATATATTGTAAATTCATCACATTTTGCATGAAAACTTTCCTACCGAAAGATATTTCAAGTTAAAGTTGATAAGCGTTCCACACTTTAAACGACCGGTACTTGCACTATTTCTGACCTTTTGTCAAGCACTTTTGGTCCTCATCAAACTGCGGGCTTTTCCCGTATTGTTTTTTTACGCAATGGAGTGGAAAATATATTGTGCGTTCTGCTTGTTGTGATTATATGCCCGGCGATCTTCTAAAACTAACAGCGATTTAAAAAGTGGCAATAAAATCGGAAGCTCATCGATGCACATCAACGCGGCATAGTTAGTGGTTGCGACCCTCAATTTTTGAAAATCGATTCATTTGTTTTCAACATTAGGAGTTGTGTATAGTTTGTCTGTGGCTGTATATAACACTATGCTTTATTTTATCATGAAAAATAATAATATTTCCCAAAAAAACTAACGAACAATAACACAAAACTGGCAATTAAATCAGAAGCTCATCGATGCACATCGACGGCGACCTATTTAGCGTCGGCGATTTGTTTACAAAGTCATTGTCATGCTTCTCGGCGCACTTAACCATCTCGGCGCACTTGGCGAGTTGTTCCTGATTAGTATACCCAAGTCCCGTAGCAGGCTTTGTTAATGACGTCACTGGTGCCATTCTTGTGTAGCATTGCAAAATATATCTGATTTCGAGTTGAAAGCTAATTAAAGACTTATTCAAATTATTGTTTTTAAGTTTGAATTTTCTTGTTAATCATTATTAAAGGTATTATATCACTGTATTTCATAGTAGTTGACACTTCAGAAACTTGTGACGTAATAATATTGTATCCAATATGCATTTCCCTCACCTTTTGCTATTGTGGCGCAGTGCCGAGTGCTTTGCGAATACTAGCTTGCCTGGGGTTCAATTCATTCCGCTCTTATTTTATTCGAGTTGGTATAGTTTGCATGTTGTTGTTATTCATGACTTATACTGATAGTCAGTCATGCATCACGGATGCTTCACGGATTGCTTCACGGATCAGAGCGCTGCTCGAACGCACGCTAGTAGCGCTTTCGTTCTCCATGGCAACCAGGCGTGAGCCAATGAAAAGCCAGAACGTATTCCCTTTCTGGCTTTTGATTGGCTGACGCCTGGTTGCCATGGAGAACGAAAGCGCTACTAGCGGGTGTCCGAGCAGCGCTCAGTTTGATCGGAAATGTCACAGAGCCTCCACAAATGCCGCACTCGATGTTAACAATGGTAGGGAAGGACGAATTTGTCAATGACTTTCATGAAGTACACAAGGTACTTGTTTTGTATTTTTTCCAAACTTACAACTTTGAATTTGGGAATAATTTTATTTAATTCTTAAATTTAAATAAAATAATTGTAAAAACATAACGGTAGCCTAAGAAATTGTTGCTAACAAAATCAAAAGGTCATTATTTCCCTTTAAATCACGTTGCTGCCGACGTGGGGTTGCGTGTTGGCTGCCGGTGTCTTGTTGCGGGGGCCCCCTGCTGGATCTCGGCCGCGCGGCGAAATTCGTTGCGTGGCTGATTTGGCGGGGGATTTCTGCGATGGGACGCCGATGGTAGATGTGCGGTTTTGCGTTGGCGGCGGCATGATTCCCTGCCAAACCAGTCAAAAATAACTTTCTGACTAACTGTTAAATCATGTTGCTGCTGACGTGGGAGTTGCGTGTTGGCTGCCGGTGTCTTGTTGCGGGGGCCCCCTGCTGGATCTCGGCCGCGCGGCGAAATTCGTTGCGTGGCTGATTTGGCGGGGGATTTCTGCGATGGGACGCCGATGGTAGATGTGCGGTTTTGCGTTGGCGGCGGCATGATTCCCTGCCAAATCAGTCGCGCAACGAAAGGTTCCATTGGAATTCGTTGTTCATTTCTTAACGTAATGCTCCTCCCAACCCTCCTCTCCCCTCTACTCCGCTCTTGCCAAGGCCGAGTAGTTGAACACCCGCCCCTGATAACAGATGCCGATGCTGCGCTGCGGTGCGGTGGCCGCTGCGCTGCGGTGCGGTGCTCACTCCACTGCGCTGCGGTGTGGTGTCCGCTGCGCTGCGGTGCAGTATGTTAAATCATGTTGCTGCCGACGTGGGGTTGCGCGTTGCCTGCCGGTGTCTTGTTGCGGGGGCCCCCTGCTGGATCTCGGCCGCGCGGCGAGGGTTTCTGGGCGTGGCTGTTCGTGACGTGGCTGATTTGGCGGGGGATTTCTGCGATGGGACGCCGATGGCTGATGAGCGGTTTTGCGTTGGCGGCGGTTTGATGAACACCCGCCCCTGATCACAGATGCCGATGCCGCGCTGCGGTGCGGTGGCCGCTGCGCTGCGGAGCGGTGCCCTATCCACTGCGCTGCGGTGCGGTGTCCACTGCGCTGCGGTGCAGTATCCACCCCGTCAAACTTTTTTACACTGTTAGGTGATAGTTATCTTGTATTGATAGGTCCCCTCTTAGATTATCTCTACCAAACACGTTTAGCTAAACAAATATAACAGGTTTTTTTTTGTCTTGCGCATTTTTGGCCCACCGCGCAGGTTTTTCCCCTTTGCTATAGACGCTGGGTTTTTTATTATTCAGGACTTTTCGCCCAGCTAAACACACCCCACAACCAGGTCTCGCCGAGGCGCCGGAGCCAGGGAGACTGGCAACAGTCTCCCGTTGTTGCAATGACGGCACCCCCACGGCTCCATCAACTCTGACACTGTACAAGTATTATTCCCAGGCCCAGGCAGGTGGTCCAATGACCAGACCGTCCTAGGGCCTGTCACCAGCTCTGGGTGTGTATGTAATACAAATATGTATGTATGTGTGTCTCGTGTTTTACTTATTTTTGACCTTGAACGAAATACTTAACGTAATGCTAGATATTATATTTGACCTTGAACGAAATACTTAACGTAATGTTAGATATTATATTTACTTTGAACAAATAATTTTTCCGGGTGCAAATAAACCGGTTAACGTAATTAGTAACGTAAAATAGCTGCCCTAGTCCCTAGTTTGCTCCGGGTCACATAAACCGGTTAACGTAGTTTTTTGCCTGGCAAATTGCCAGAGGTCATTGCCCCTCCCCGGAAAATGGCTATAGGCCGTTCCGGGAAAGAAAAAAAGAAGAAAAAACGGCTGGTCGCCATGGTCACCAGCCCGCCGGCGCCGGAGCCACGTGTGCAACGTGACGTCAGGCGACCGGCCGTCCCGTCGCCATGGTGACCAGGCGGTGACGCATGCGCAGAGCCAGCGCAGAGCCGGAGCCAGCATTCTTGTCATCTTACAACAAATGATCAAAACGAAATCGCTAATTATCATTAATCCTTGCCTTCAAAAGTGAATATGACTGAAAATATGAATGGGCTTATTCATCTAGTTTTCATTGAAATGAGCTATCTATTATTCCTGAAAACCATGTCGTTGTAAAATATGACCATTTCCCAAACCAGCCACTTCCGGGATTCGAGCAAGATGGCGTCACAAAAACACCCCAGCCGTCTGGCAACACCAGAGCTAGTTTAATATGAAATTGTTAATTTTAAGTAAACTATGGTGTTATCATTCAAATGGAATTTCCAGAAAAATGCATTAATTCATAAAGTTGCGATTGATACCAAAAAAATCACCTGGAAAAGCCGTGTTCTTACGAGTTATAGGCCCATTTACCCCAAACGCCCCAATCGCCCCAATTGCCCCAGACGCCCCAAACGACCAAATCGCCCCAAACGCAAAATCCTTCGTGAAAACGGCTATTAGTGATGATGTATGACGAAATTTGTTCACCTTGCAGGCGCTATTTATGTTAGCCTAAGCACGTTATGCATTCGTACAGGTCATTAAAGCTGTGTTCCCGTTGGCGATGCATTATGCGATGGGATGCGATTATGCGATGAGCTGTTCGGCATATTGAGATATGGTGGCGATATTCGAGTTGCGTGTTTGCCGTCTGAACCTTCTTGACTGATAACTGCCTACCGAATGACCCAATGTGATGCGACCCTAAATCCGATCGGCGTAGGTCTGGGTTCCTTAGATGGACGATCAGATCAGGCCGCTAGACTCCGGATCATTGGGAAGCAGGGGCGAGGGAACTACTTTGAAGTTGGGGGGTGGCGAACTTTTTAGCAATACTACGGCAAAAAATAAGACTGACGAGAAGCAACGTGTACCGCTCTTGTCCATGCCCAATGCTGCGTATTGCCAATAGTACCTATGTCATATATTTAAGGAAATGGGTATCAATATTATATAAGGAAATGGGTCGCCTATCATGCAAAACAAAACTAGAGAATAGCTGTTAAGCATGAAGAAGGAGCGACCCTTTTACTGCTTCGTCAGCAAATTAATTAATTGATTGATTGATTGATTGCTGACGAAGCTTCAATAGCGAAATATCCAATAAAATAATTTCGGGCTTAATTTATGTATTTACTTACTTATTATGAGGTTACCGGTTATTTTAATTCTCATCATCATGATGAACCTCGCACAGAGTTTTCGCCACCTTAGATCTATAGAAGCACGATAAGGTAAAACACATTTCGCCATTGTGTTTGTCTCGTCGAGACGCATCGAATGATATAATGGGTGACCTAGTTATGTCATATCCAAGAATTTGCCTGACCTTAGGTCAGGTCAAGGTCAGGTCATGGTCAACTCTTACATAAATTTATTTGTCCCGACAAGCCGAATACAATGGTGAAAACACTATTGCTCTAAATCATACGTGACCTGGGCGGTCACATGAGTTGATCTCGTAGAGGTAAAAGATCGGACATGTTACAAAGGGCTTTGCATTTGGGACTAGAGTGGTGGATCCACTGGCGGATCAAGGGGGGGGGGGGCAAAGCGGCCATGTCTCCTCCCCAACCGCCTGAAATCGGCGCAAAATTGACACATTTTCTGATATAGAAGGAAATCTAAGCAACTTTTACTAAGGAAAGTGTGTTTTAAATCAGCTATCAATGCATATAAGTAAGCGAAATCCGGTGCGTTTTCAGGATTGTGTGAGACTTTTGGGGATTTAGCCCTCAAACCACCCGTGCCCCAAACCACCCGTAATTGATGCCCCAACAGCTGTGCCGAATTTCGAGGCGCTGCGCGCCCCCGTCAAACTCCGGTGACAATGCCCTTGTTCTTATACAGAGTCGAGTGAACGTGTAAAAAAAAAAATGGGGGGGGGGGGCGAGTTGCCCCCAATGCCCCCACGGTTCCCACGTCCCTGTTGGAAAGGTATGTCTCGGTCGGGAAGATTACGGCGTCAACACACAGCTATGTCTCGCCACGGTATCTGCCGAAATGCCCAATGTGCGGCGGTCGTTAGTATTACATTAGTAATCGTATTAGTATTAGCGTTGGTAATGCCTGACAAATGAAACTAACCCCAGGCTTGCGTTAGCATTTCCTGAGAATTCACGTTGGTAAGGGTTAGTTCCGCCTTGGTTTGCGTGAGTTTTACCTTAGCATTACATGAGTATTCACGTTGGTAAGGGTTAGTTCCGCCTTGGTTTGCGTGTGTTTTACCTCAGCATTACATGAATATTACCTTTGTAAGGGTTAGTTCCGCCTTAGTTTGCGTTAGTTTTATCTTATCATTACATGAATATTATCTTAGTAAGGGTTAGTTCTGCTATTAAGGGTTAGTAAATCCTAGTAAGGCCTGAGTGTTACTGTCGTGAGTTATGACAACTCACGTAAATACTCAGGTAAAACTCATCCTTGCGGGAGTTTCGCCTTGGTATTGCATGAGTAATACTAAATAAATGTGAGTTTTATTGTCCTGAGTTTTGACAAATCAGACAAGGCATGAAATGTGAGTTTTTTCTTCTTCTTTCAGTGTACTGACAGACGGCTTCGTGAGAACCGTCGCACGCGCTTGAAGCGTCCGCAGGTATCCATAGCAACGCAACGACCAGGGCACCTGGTCATCTATTAGTAACCCTTACGACCCACATCCAATGTGCCCCTTTAGTATTGCTATAGTAAATGCTACCACCCCATATACGCATACGTATATGGGGTGGTAGATAGTTACTTTTACTAAGACCTTACCAGGGGTCCTAGTCACTGACACTAAGGTGCTACCAGGGGTGCGGCTTGGGATGGTAACTGACACTAGTCTTACCAGGGGTCTAGTAACTGAAACTAAGGTGTTACCATGGTGCCACTTGGCAGGACCCTGGTATTAACCTGGTCAGACCTTGGTAACTGGCGGGGTTGTTAGACCCTGGCAACTATTTTTCTCATTTTATAGAACCTGTCGATTTGCTAAGGCCTAGTTATCCAGACAACAACAAAATGCCGCGCCGCTACGCGGCGTAAATCAATCAGTGTTCTTTTCCAGTACAAAAGGGTCTATATAGACTTACACACTGGCGGCCGCAGGGGGGGGGGATATGGGGGCCATGGCCCCACCTTTGGCTTTACATGGGGGCAACATGTCTTTTGACCCCACCTTTTGGTCCAGACATAATTCTTCGTTTTGACCCTGCATGCTGGTTCCAATAGCACAAGTTAGTTCTTCAACCCGCTAAAAATCTCAAATTTTGGCTCCGCTTCGCGGCGCAGTAATAGTTTGTCGCATGCATAAGATTTACTGCTCGTAAAAAAACGGCTTCCAACCCCCCCCCCCCCCCCCCTCATGGTCACGAACCTCAACTTCCCTCTTGGTCAATTCCTCATCAGCCGTCTGGGGCCGCCCTTGACTGTACAAATTATATATTTTAGCACCATCATCAGCATACTTTAAATGATAGAAAGGGTACTACTGCTATTGCAAATACCTATAGCCAACATTGCCAATACAAACAAAAAATGTTGAAATAGGGGCACCCTCAAAATATAGTGGACCAAATCCGTTACGTTTTCAGATTTGGGTATAGGTATAGGGGTACCACTGCAATTGATGACCCCCCCCCCCCCCCTCCCTTGAAGATTTTCTGGATCCGCCACTGAGAGAGAAAGGCTGGAGTATAGCGAATAAACCGAAACGGGGTAAGACCCCAGCCAACAAAACAGCAGCCAAAGCAGGTTCTACGAGCAAGAGCGTTGTTGGGCTTCAAAAGTCAAATTTGATAAGAGCTGTAAAGTCAGTTAAGCGTTTTTCGGTGTCCCGGCTCCCTCCCGGCACAGAGGCTAAACCCATTGAGGAGCATGCGAACGAACAAATTGGGACAACAGAAGTCGTGGCGACAAGACTGAAAACGAGGTTCGACTCATGAGTCATATCGGTTGGATTTAACCAACCCGTCTGTCGGCAATATGCTGGACCCGGAAATATGGGCGCAGGGTCTTCTGGTTCGGTGGTTCTTCGCCAAAAGATCTGATCCCGTCATGCCTGAAGTGTCGAGACCGGTGACTGTATGCTGATGCATTATGCCGTTATATTGACCATCTGTCTTCTGTATGCTGTGTCTTGTTTTACCCAAAATTGTATGAGGATAAGTTCATATAACTGTCAATCATCTAAACGTAACGCTGGAGGAATTCAATTGGTATGTAATAATTCTGTCATAATTTTCCTGCAAGAGGGTTGGCTAATGTATATAATATTGTTATATTACTAATTTGTTCATATTTCACCTAGCATTGTGTTATGCTGTCTCTAGGTGTTTGGGACGATGATTTCGAATCCATGCTCCATTTTAAACCATTCTGATTCATTCATGTATACCTTTGATGGGCACCAGGGGACTCCGGAATCGATGTGGGGTCAACCTGTTACATAATTTGACCTGACCTGACCTGTGCAAGTGACTGGAAGTAACGATGGTGGGTATTGTTAGATACGCAAGGCATACACTAGTGTCACGTATCTTATCTGGTGTCTCTATCTGCAATTGTATTCGTTCTGTGGCCCTCGGAGTGGAAAAAAATCGCGATAATTTGTCAAATGCAGATAATTGACCTGACCTGCCAGTTCAACTGTGTACATAAATACATAAAACTAGAAATCATTGGATAGCTCAAAGGATCAGCAACACACTGGTTTGTACCGCATCGCTCTACCTTTCTTACTTGTCATACGGTCATCGGTTCGGCCTCACCAAAATGGCGAGGTCGCCGAAGGGCCTCGAACATGTGATAAAAAAAATCGTCGCGCGATAAAAGTGTTATGAGCTAACTAAAATCCAACATCACCACTGCACTCAGCACACCTGAATACATCAGGATCCATCTGTCTTGGAGTTTTATCTTCCAATATTGTATTTTCAGCCCACCCTACTGCCCGGTGGCGGCGCACGGGGCCGAGAGTCGGTCTGATGAGACTCGGATCACCGCCGCCCCGGCGCCATGTGACCTTCGCGACGTTCGTGACTTCCGTCGTCGGCTTCCTGTATCGGTGTCCTGCCGGCGGCGGTGGCTCGTCGACCATCGATTCGAGGCGACCCTCGCCGACCTGGCATCACCCGCCCGACACCGCGCCAGCCACGCCAGCCCACCTCGGCACAGGGCAAATAGCACCGACCAATTCGACCCAGACTTACGTTTACCGCCGGATCTAGAGGCCAATCTGGCAAGCAGAATTGATTTGTTTTCTTTAAAATTAAAGAGAAACACACATTTGTGTGTTTTTCTTTTGAAATGGGACAGGAGTCTTGTAAATCAGGTTGAAAAAACGAAAGATATGAACGTACTGATACTTGACCCCAAACTCTTCCCGAGTGGAATCTAATATTTCATTTTAACACGTGGAACATGTGACTTAAACGATCCAGGAATTATAATGGGTATATGAAATCTTCCATAGTTGGAAGATGTTTGAACGATATACCTATACTGTCATTACACAGCGGGTTCCAGGCTGTTCTTGTTGCAGCTGTAGGACTCTCCGGCGGGTTCCAGGCTGTTCTTATTGCAGCTGTAGGACTCTCCGGCGGGTTCCAGGCTGTTCTTGTTGCAGCTGTAGGACTCTCCGGCTGGTTCCAGGGTGTTCTTATTGCAGCTGTAGGACTCTCCGGCGGGTTCCAGGCTGTTCGTATTGCAGCTGTAGGACTCTCCGGCGGGTTCCAGGCTGTTCTTGTTGCAGCTGTAGGACTCTCCGGCGGGTTCCAGACTGTTCTTGTTGCAGCTGTAGGACTCTCCGGCTGGTTCCAGGCTGTTCTTGTTGCAGATGTAGGACTCTCCGGCGGGTTCCAGGCTGTTCTTGTTGCAGCTGTAGGACTCTCCGGCGGGTTCCAGACTGTTCTTGTTGCAGCTGTAGGACTCTCCGGCGGGTTCCAGACTATTCTTGTTGCAGCTGTAGGACTCTCCGGCTGGTTCCAGGCTGTTCTTATTGCAGCTGTAGGACTCTCCGGCGGGTTCCAGTCTGTTCTTGTTGCAGCTGTAGGACTTTCCGGCGGGTTCCAGGCTGTTCTTGTTGCAGCTGTAGGACTCTCCGGCGGGTTCCGGGCTGTTCTTATTGCAGCTGTAGGACTCTCCGGCGGGTTCCAGGCTGTTCTTGTTGCATCTGTAGGACTCTCCGGCGGGTTCCAGACTGTTCTTGTTGCAGCTGTAGGACTCTCCGGCGGGTTCCAGACTGTTCTTGTTGCAGCTGTAGGACTCTCCGGCTGGTTCCAGGCGGTTCTTATTGCAGCTGTAGGACTCTCCGGCGGGTTCCAGGCTGTTCTTGTTGCAGCTGTAAGACTCTCCGGCGGGTTCCAGGCTGTTCTTGTTGCAGCTGTAGGACTCTCCGGCGGGTTCCAGACTGTTCTTATTGCAGCTGTAGGACTCTCCGGCGGGTTCCAGGCTGTTCTTATTGCAGCTGTAGGACTCTCCGGGTGGTTCCAGACTGTTCGTATTGCAGCTGTAGGACTCTCCGGCGGGTTCCAGGCTGTTCTTATTGCAGCTGTAGGGCTCTCCGGCGGGTTCCAGACTGTTCTTGCTGCAGCTGTAGGACTCTCCGGGTGGTTCCAGACTGTTCTTATTGCAGCTGTAGGACTCTCCGGCTGGTTCCAGGCTGCTCTTATTGCAGCTGTAGGACTCCCCGGCGTGTTCCAGACTGTTCTTGTTGCAGCTGTAGGACTCTCCGGCGGGTTCCAGGCTGTTCTTATTGCAGCTGTAGGACTCTCCGGCGGGTTCCAGACTGTTCTTGTTGCAGCTGTAGGACTCTCCGGCTGATTCCAGTCTGTTCTTATTGCAGCTGTAGGACTCTCCGGCGTGTTCCAGACTGTTCTTGTTGCAGCTGTAGGACTCTCCGGCTGGTTCCAGGCTGTTCTTGTTGCAGCTGTAGGACTCTCCGGCGGGTTCCGGGCTGTTCTTATTGCAGCTGTAGGACTCTCCGGCGGGTTCCAGGCTGTTCTTGTTGCAGCTGTAGGACTCTCCGGCGGGTTCCTACTCGGTCGGGGAGGGTGGGGGGGGGCCTCATTCGCCCCCCTCAGATATCGGCTCCCATAAGAATAACGAAACTTGGTGGGTAGGTAGGGTCTATGGGGAAATCCATTTTGTGAAATTGTATGACCTTTGGTCAATATCTTCAAGGTCAAATGACGTCATAAATGGTCAAATTTGCCAAAATATGGACTTTTTCAGGAAACCTTGCCATTATCTCAGGAACCATGGAAGAATCTCAGCTAGGAAGAAACTGAAAAAGCAATGGAAAGCTCTTGAGATGACCCAGTAACGTTTTTCTGTCAGATTTGACCTCAGATCAAAAGGCTAGGCTCCAGAGGTCATCGAATGTCATAAAAACTGTTTTTCAGCAAAACTTGTTTCGTGAATAACTTTATAACGTTATGCACGTGAATAACGAGTTATTGGCCAAAAACCGTCTGTGACGTCATATGACCTTGAATGACCTTTTTGGAGGTCACTGACCAAAAATTGGAATTGGTCATCAACGAGGGCCTAAGATGACATGATCTGAAATGATTGGACTGATATGATGCGTATAAGAATTAATTCGATTTTTTTTACCCTATACTTATAATGGGAGTTCACGCATTTGACCTGACCTCAGGCCATTCAATATTAGGATATCGACTTGAACTTTTCACCATATATTCATTGGTATGACTTCTATTACATATATTCCGTTTCTTGTTTAAATTTAAAAAAAATACTCTTTTGAAGAAGAAAAAATATGTTTTCCCAAAATTCTGGAATTTGATAATCAAATTTTTGACATTTTGAGGTAGTCATCTGAAAGAGCATTCAATTCTCTATCGATAGCTATTTTTGGTTTATATTTTCCTAAAAGAACGAACTCGCCACGAGTGATAAACCATAGAAAGGTTTTAAATAAAAAACGACCGAACATGTCCCCCAAAAAACGGTCATGGACCCCTTTCCGATGCGATTTTTTTTAAAGGACACTTTTCGATGCGCAATGAAATGTTGGGAAAAGTCACCTAGTTTCGCGATCCTAGCTTGAATAGTAGATAAACTGTATTCGAAAAACCTCGGGGGGGGGACGAATCGCCCCCCCCCCTCCCCCACTGACAGTAATAAGGTTAAAGGTAGTGTGTCGGATGTCATCGGCTTCCTCTTGTCACGAGCAATATACTCGTCTTTACGACAAAGCTCTAGCTCAATTAGGGGCGAATTGTCAGGGGGTTGCATCCATAGAGATCATATATACATAGAGATGCCATGCCTATGTTGAAGCACTTGATTTCGTGGCAATTCAGTGGGTCTTTTTAAGCACATTTTTTTAACATTATCGACGCCCGTGTTAAACTAAGCCACTGTCTTTTCTGTTGTGACAGTTTTGTAAGCAATATTAATATTGTACGCAATATTAATAATACTATTATTTTCAGAGAAAGATGTCATTGGCATCGGCGCACGCTATTTATAGGGGAATTGTATTGCTTAAAAAGACTCACTGAATTGCCACAGATTTATGTGCATGGCATCTCTATGTATATATGATCTCTATGGTTGCGTCAACCCCCCCCCCCCCCCCCTCCCCTACGACGCGGAGACGCAACAGTTTTGCCCTACACTGGTGAGGGTTAAACCGGTTTAAACCTGGCAGTAGCTGAAGTTTGCCAACTCTAGGGGTGAAATATTATACTGATGATTACAATCACATACGCTGTGCTTGTGAATGAACAGTAGTGAATACGCGGTGATTGTAAACAAACAATTTGTAAATATTGAAAACCAATCATTCCATACATGCAAGTATTTTGATTTTAAAACTTCAAGCCGAATCTGTTATTTGTCTCGCACCTATCCAGTGCAATCCTTAACGTGGCTGTAATCTAGGCGTATTTGTATTTCAGTAAACTAGACCCAACATCTAGGCTGGTACCCCATTGGAGAGTGAGTTGCTGCCTTCTGTTTGTTGCTGCCTTCTGTTTGGCATTGCATTGGGTCGGATATTACCGAATGGCATTGGAGACAGGACTTGGGTTTGCACGCATACAAATATACGCGTTTTTCTCGTCTTTTTGCATATTTTCACACACAAATTAAATCGCCTTGAATCCCGTAACTTCCCTTAACTTTTCACATTGAAATAAAAACATTCTTGAATTATGTTTGTGACGTCGCACTTAACACGCGCCCTGGAGGGCCTCTGATAATTACACGCCCTGGAGGGGGGGGGGGATTTCGTCCCCCCCTATTATCTCGAAAACCACGCAACGTAGTGACAAGCCGAAAACGAAGTTAGATAGCTCGAGACAAGCTCTTTCGAAAGTTTTTTCTTCTTCTCAGGTCAATTTTGAGGTCACAAGGGTCAGATTTTCAAGTTTTAGGACTTCGCTCCAGAAATTCCCAGTTATCACAGGAATTATGATAGCTAGGAACAAACCGAAAAAAGCAATGGAAAGCTCTTGAAAAATTTAATCGCTAAGGTTTCCTCAGATTTTGGCTCAGGTCAAAAGTTTAGGCTCCAGAGGTCATCAAATGTCGGAAAGTTTTTGTTTGTTGGTAAAACAGTTTTTCGAAAATAACTTTTTACCTAACAAAGATAAAGCAGTGCGTTTGACGCCATCGTGTTTGTCTCGTCAAGGCACTTCGAATCATATTCATGTTGACCAGATTAGGTCAACTGAGAAATTTGACCTCAGGTCAAGGTTAAGTGGTGACCCAAGTAGGTCATGTTGCATATTGGGAGACGTGTCTCGACGAGACAAACACATTGGTACCACTTTCACTTCTTTATCTTCATTACGTCAATAGTTATTGATAAAACAGTGTTGGCGGTCACGAAATTGACCTGACCTTAGGTCACCGATATACAAAATCCGAGATGAACAAATTGTCGGTATCTATGACCTTATGAAATACTGCAAATTTGAAACCGATCGGCCTAAAACTGTGGCTGTGGTACTACTGCAAACGTTTTGGAGGTGGGGTCATCACGTGACCTGATCTGGTGACCTGACCTGAGATGACCCGAAGTCAAGAATTTCACATAATGTGGGTAGTTAATTGCCGAACAGGTATGCAAAAAACGGCGGCGCTGCGCGCCGCCGTTTTTGCGCTATCCTTGTAAAAATGGAGGGGAGATTTCGCCCCCCCCGGGCGCGTGTTAAAGCAATTTGTGACTATCTTTATGAGTAAACAACTGTCCTCTGTCTTCATACCACAGGGCAGGTGCTAAAGCAGACTGCAAAATTGATGGGAATGCAGCTGAATGACGTCATGATGGACGAAGACGAAGACATGCTACCTGCAGCTAAGTCCCCGTATCCAGTCGTGCGGGGCAGAGACATTGTGGCAGATGGGGTGCGCATGACGACCACAGACAATGAATCAGAGGCCGTGGTGGCAGTTGTGCTGGCCCACAGCATATTAATCATAAACTTCCGCAAAAAAGTGGCACCACTGATGTTTTACGTTCACCGCTATATCCTAGGCGTTGATGATGGCACAAAGGCACCGCAGAAATGCTTGAAGTTTGTCCAGCAACTAGAGCACAGGAAGACGCCGTAAGACCGGTGACCAGTTGTAGTTGACCAGTTGTGTTATACTGTCATGATGCCATGATGCTATCATGATGTCATGATGCTATCATGACTTCGTTACTTCGATTTCGTTCGGTTCGTTGGTTGAGTTCAGAGACCGGTGACCAGTTGTAGCTAGCTGTAGTTGACCAGTTGATAGTTGTACTATCATGATGTCATGATGCTATCATGATGTCATGATGCTATCATGATGTCATGATGCTATCATGATGTCATGATGCTATCATGATGTCATGATGCTATCATGATGTCATGATGCTATCATGATGTCATGATGCTATCATGATGTCATGATGCTATCATGATGTCATGATGCTATCATGATGTCATGATGCTATCATGATGTCATGATGCTATCATGATGTCATGATGCTATCATGATGTCATGATGCTATCATGATGTCATGATGTCATGATGCTATCATGATGTCATGATGCTATCATGATGTCATGATGCTATCATGACTTCGTTAAGTTCGTTGGTTGAGTTGAGTTGATAACTTGGATGACCATGAGTTGGTTCGTTTTACCAAAATACATGTTCAATGTAACCAGTGTTTTCTTGTCGGTTTGTGTCCTGGATAACGAGTGATTCTTGAAAGTCGTTTGTGGATTATGGATGGTTCTTCGTTAAACCTTAACTGAGATTTGGGCTAGAGCAAAACATTTATGCATTCCCTATGAATCGCACCCAGGCCATGGTAACCAGCTGGAAGCGTGATTTCAGATGTTAAATCGAAGCTATGACATTGGCAAAGCCAGATCGGCGGTTTCTAACAGTTGGGGGGGGGGGGGGGGTTGGCTAAGGCTGGATCAAGTAGCAAAAATACGAAAATAAAAAAACGCATCGGATTTAGCTTGCTTTTGCATTGGCAGACGGTTTAAAACAAATTTTCCTTTATACAAATTGCTTAGTTTTCCTGCTTTTTAGAAAATGTGTCACTTTGCGCGGATTTCAGGCTGTTGGGGGACGGAGGTTTTTGCCCCTGCCGCCCACCCGCGTTGGATTTGTTATTGGTACTTCGAGCTGCTATGGTGCTAGAAACAGCACCCGACTGCTTAAAGGGAAATAATGACCTTTTGATTTTGTTAGCAACAATTTCTTAGGCTCCCGTTATATTTTTACAATTATTTTATTTAAATTTAAGAATTAAATAAAATTATTCCCAAGTTTGGAAGAAATACAAAACAAGTACCTTGTGTACATCATGAAGGTCATTGACAAATTCGTCTTTCCCTACCATTGTTAACATCGAGTGCGGCATTTGTGGAGCCTCTGTGACATTTCCGATCAAACTGAGCGCTGCTCGGACACCCGCTAGTAGCGCTTTCGTTCTCCATGGCAACCAGGCGTCAGCCAATCAAAAGCCAGAAAGGGAATACGTTCTGGCTTTTCATTGGCTCACGCCTGGTTGCCATGGAGAACGAAAGCGCTACTAGCGTGCGTTCGAGCAGCGCTCTGATCCGTGAAGCAATCCGTGAAGCATCCGTGATGCATGACTGACTATCAGTATAAGTCATGAATAACAACAACATGCAAACTATACCAACTCGAATAAAATAAGAGCGGAATGAATTGAACCCCAGGCAAGCTAGTATTCGCAAAGCACTCGGCACTGCGCCACAATGGCAAAAGGTGAGGGAAATGCATATTGGATACAATATTATTTCGTCACAAGTTTCTGAAGTGTCAACTACTATGAAATACAGTGATAAAATACCTTTAATAATGATTAACAAGAAAATTCAAACTTAAAAACAATCAAAGTACTTTATAGAGTTTAGTGCTTGTGCGAGGAACATATTTGATATAATTAATCAACTAAAAAACATGACCTTTTCCTCGAAAATGTGAAAATCCAATGTTATCCAAATGTTATTATTATGTTGTAATATTTCGGCCACAGGCCTTTATCAAACAATGTTTGGTAAAGGCCTGTGGCCGAAATATTACAACATAATAACATTTGGATAAAATTGGATTTTCACATTTTCGAGGAAAAGGTCATGTTTTTTAGTTTATTAATTAAAAACAATCATTTGAATAAGTCTTTAATTAGCTTTCAACTCGAAATCAGATATATTTTGCAATGCTACACAAGAATGGCACCAATGACGTCATTAACAAAGCCTGCTACGGGACTTGGGTATACTAATCAGGAACAACTCGCCAAGTGCGCCGAGATGGTTAAGTGCGCCGAGAAGCATGACAATGACTTTGTAAACAAATCGCCGACGCTAAATAGGTCGCCGTCGATGTGCATCGATGAGCTTCTGATTTAATTGCCAGTTTTGTGTTATTGTTCGTTAGTTTTTTGGGAAAAATTATTATTTTTCATGATAAAATAAAGCATAGTGTTATATACAGCCACAGACAAACTATACACAACTCCTAATGTTGAAAACAAATGAATCGAATTGCAAAAATTGAGGGTCGCAACCACTAACTATGCCGCGTTGATGTGCATCGATGAGCTTCCGATTTTATTGCCACTTTTTCCAATCGCTGTTAGTTTTAGAAGATCGCCGGGCATATAATCACAACAAGCAGAACGCACAATATATTTTCCACTCCATTGCGTAAAAAAAATAATACGGGAAAAGCCCGCAGTTTGATGAGGACCAAAAGTACTTGACAAAAGGTCAGAAATAGTGCAAGTACCGGTCGTTAAAAGTGTGGAACGCTTATCAACTTTAACTTGAAATATCTTTCGGTAGGAAAGTTTTCATGCAAAATGTGATGAATTTACAATATATTTTGATCTCGTCTGGCGATTTCAAGTGCTAACTCCATTTTAGTGGAAAAAGGTCATTATTTCCCTTTAAACAGCTGCTAAAACTGTGGGTGCTTACAGGTGCTTGGGTGCTAAAATTAGCACCCACCTGGCGATAAGCACCCACTAGGAGCTGAAAATTGAACTTTGCACACGTTTGGGTGCTATATGGTGCTAAGCTGCTAGGTTGCTAATGTAAGCACCTATGATGTACTAAACACGTGCTAACGTTAGCACCCTCTGACGGTAAGCACCCACTAGGAGCTGAAAATTGAACTTTGCACACGTTTGGGTGCTAGATGGTGCTAAGCTGCTAGGCTGCTAATTTTAGCACCTATGCTCTTAACGAAGCACTATATGGGGCGTAAATTTAGCACCAACACAGTGCTGAAAATTGAACTCTGATTTAGCACCCAAAGGGTGCTAATCTTTTTTACAGTGTAGGTTTGTAGATACACAAATGGGAAGGTGATCCATTTTACCAAATAAAGACAGTGTCCCTACGCTAGTTACCATATCTTTATTGTTGGTTATGGCGAGGTCTCTAAGATTTGCTACTGTTTCTGTTATTCTTGTTGGGGATGTAATTAGTTGAGTGAGTTCTAGTGTGTATGACTAAATCTTATATCGAAGGGTGTTATTCCACTATTACCTGTGTTTGGTCCAGCGTTCTGGGCGTATTTGTTTTCTAGGAATATGTTGCCAGTGTTAAAATCTCCTAGTACGAATATTCCTAGTGGTGAAAGTGAGTTGGCTAAGGCAACGCTTTCAATGAATCTGACATTAAAGTCTTCTAATCTATCAACTGTAAGGCCTGGTGGAAGGTAAAGACTGCATAGGATTATTGATTTTCCGTTTAGTGATACTTTTGCCCATACCCAGTCTTCTCCTTCAATTTCTAAGTTGTGTAGCCTCTTTACTGCTAAATTAGTTCGGGTGTATATAGCAGTGCCTCCACCGTCTCTATTTCTATTGTTTAAATAAGGCGTATGGAAGTCTGACAGTTCATATTAACTAGGGTGGACTGAATCGTCAAGTTTTGTCTCGCTAGCCATCAAAATGTCTACATTGTTTGCGTTTACAAATATTGATAGTTCGTCCATTTTGGATGGAATGCTGTTGACGTTAACGTGGCAAATGTTTAGATTACTGATGCTCGGACCAGGATTGGTTTCGATACCGCTGATTATGAGTAGTAATGCTGTAATGAGGCATTTCCCCAGAATCTCCCATTGACGTACTGTGATGTGTTTTGTGGTGATTTTTGCGGTGATGCTATGGTGTGTTTTGTGTATACTGGGGATGTCAAGAGTTGTGTTGTGTTGTACGCTACTACTGAAATGTGGAGTAGTTTGGTTACGCTGCAAATGTGTGAACGGAGCTGGAAAGGGAAGATGTCATGCTCCACAGATCTGCACCGGCCTGCAAGGTAATGACCGACCATTAGCACAAGTCAAACGAACCGTGGTGGCCGGGCTCGACAGGGGAAATAATATACACGATACAATCAAACAAGTGGAGAGCAGTACAACTTGAACCAGTTTTGTTTTAACTTTACGATAACAGTGAACAACAAGTGGAGAGCAATACAACTTGAACGAGTTCTGCATTAACTATACGATAACAGTGAACAATAAATTACCTCGGTGTGCAGTGAAATATAGAATACAGGTCTGAGGCAAGTCCTGCAGCTGTAGGACTCTCCGGCGGGTTCCAGGCTGTTCTTGTTGCAGCTGTAGGACTCTCCGGCAGGTTCTGGACTGTTCTTGTTGCAGATGTAGGACTCTCCGGTGGGTTCCAGACTGTTCTTGTTGCAGCTGTAGGACTCTCCGGCTGGTTCCAGGCTGTTCTTATTGCAGCTGTAGGACTCTCCGGCGGGTTCCAGGCTGTTCTTGTTGCAGCTGTAGGACTCCCCGGCGTGTTCCAGACTGTTCTTATTGCAGCTGTAGGACTCTCCGGCGGGTTCCAGACTGTTCTTGTTGCAGCTGTAGGACTCTCCGGCGGGTTCCAGGCTGTTCTTGTTGCAGCTATAGGACTCTCCGGCGGGTTCCAGGCTGTTTGTATTGCAGCTGTAGGACTCTCCGGCTGGTTCCAGGCTGTTCTTATTGCAGCTGTAGGACTCTCCGGCTGGTTCCAGGCGGTTCTTGTTGCAGCTGTAGGACTCTCCGGCGGGTTCCAGGCTGTTCTTGTTGCAGATGTAGGACTCTCCGGCGGGTTCCAGACTGTTCTTGTTGCAGCTGTAGGACTCTCCAGCTGGTTCCAGGCTGTTCTTGTTGCAGCTGTAGGACTCTCCGGCTGGTTCCAGGCTGTTCTTATTGCAGCTATAGGACTCTCCAGCGGGTTCCAGACTGTTCTTAGTGCAGCTGTAGGACTCTCCGGCGGGTTCCAGGCTGTTCTTGTTGCAGCTGTAGGACTCTCCGGCTGGTTCCAGGCTGTTCTTGCTGCAGCTGTAGGACTCTCCGGCTGGTTCCAGGCTGTTCTTATTGCAGCTGTAGGACTCTCGGGCGGGTTCCAGACTGTTCTTGTTGCAGCTGTAGGGCTCTCCGGCGGGTTCCAGGCTGTTCTTGTTGCAGCTGTAGGACTCTCCGGCTGGTTCCAGGCTGTTCTTATTGCAGCTGTAGGACTCTCCGGCGGATTCCAGGCTGTTCTTATTGCAGATGTAGGACCCTCCGGCGGGTTCCAGGCTGTTCTTGTTGCAGCTGTAGGACTTTCCGGCTGGTTCCAGGCTGTTTTGTTGCAGCTGTAGGACTCTCCGGCGGGTTCCATGCTGTTCTTGTTGCAGCTGTAGGACTCTCCGGCCGCGGGACGTCCCGCACTTCCCAGCTGCGCAGCATATCGCCTCTGGATGTCTCTGAAATCGGCCACTGCATGGCCGCCACGGTTCTGAAATCGGCCACTGCATGGCCGCCACGGTTCTGAAATCGGCCACTGCATGGCCGCCACGGTTCTGAAATCGGCCACTGCAGGGCCGCCACGGTTCTGAAATCGGCCACTGCAGGGCCGCCACGGTTCTACTGCGTCGGACCTCTTCGATAGAGGTGTACACGGTTAAATAAATAGCAACCGCAACCGCCCGTAACCGTGGGGATCGAATCCGTAACCGCCCGTAACCGTCGGGCTCAAATCCGCAACCGCCCGTAACCGTAAGGCTCAAATCCGTAACCGCCCGTAACCGCAGCAAACGAATTTTGTAACCGCCTGTAACCGCATGTTCCAATAATGTTTTTTACTTTTCAAAACGTAACAAACGTACCTGTTGAGTGTTCCATAACCGTGACACATAACAAGTCAAAACTGGAAAAGGGTGGTTGGTGAAATAGGTAAAATGCATGGAGACTGAAGATCTTCAGGCACGCAAAAACTAAACAAGGTACTAACAAAAATATGTGATAATAATCTTGGTAACATGACTTTCGTGTTGGTTCCATGCCGTTGCCCGCGTAGTTTCTCTGTTGATGCCTGTTCGATTGAACAGAAATTATATGTTTAATGTGTGGCAGAAGAATATTTTCTGCGAGGTCTACGCAATGTCATCTTTATTGTTTATATTTTAAAGGCAAATATTAACCTTTTCATTTATTTGTCTGCATTATGTTATGCAACATGTATCGTATCAAATTGATCGCGTCTCAATTTATAAGTGAAATATCAAATTTGTATATTTCGAAAATTAAACTTTGGGAAATATAAAAAAACAAGTACATATACTTCTTTCGGAGTTCATGATCAGTGTTTTCCCTCTACTATTGGTAGCGCCACATATCTGGCGCTTTTGTTACGATCTATTCAACGTTGAATACCTCTCGTTGAATTACCTCTCAACAAATAGTATACACTAGTGGCCGGCAATGCGATAAGGGCATTGCCTTACGGTCAAAATCGTAATTTGGTTTCCCCCCTCGGGGTCGGCCACCCCAATGGATTTCCTTCCGCTGTATCGCACACGTGACCTGCAAGTAGCCGTTTCACGAAATATTTTGCGTTTGGGGCGTTTGGGGCGATTGGGGCGTTTTGGGTAAATGGGTCTATAACTCGTAAGAACACGGCTTTTCCCGGTGATTTTTAATATCAATCGCAACTTTATGAATTAAGGCATTTTTCTGGAAATTCCATTTGAATGATAACACCATAGTATACTTACAATTTCATCTTAAACTAGCTCTAGTGATGCCAGATGGCTATGGTGGTTTGGGGCGTTTGGTGAGACTCCATCTTGCTCGAATCCCGGATGTGCGGGGTTCGGGAAATGGTCATATTTTGCAACGACGAGAATGACGAGAATGACGTCATGTAAGATGACGAGAATGCTGTCTCCTGCTTTGCGCTGGCTCCGCGCAGGCGCCGCCGCCCGGTAACCATGGCGACCACGTGACTCCAGCGCCAGCCGGCTCGTTACCATGGCGACGAGCCAGCCGGTCGCCTGACGTCACGTTGCGCATGTGCAGAGCCGTGGTCTGCGCCTAGCCATGCCGTCCGTTCGATCTAGAGCAGCTATTTTTGAGTTTTCAGTACCAGTGGCTGCAGAAATCCCGCATGTTTCATGGGTTTATAAGTGATTTTTCTGAGGTTCTTTCAGCTTTTTATGAGATTCATCAATTAATCAATGGATCAAATCAAGAACATTTGGTGTGATTCGTTGCTTAACCCGCGAGTTACTGGTGTATATTTCATAACGCGACTTACTGGGGGGGGGGGGGGGGCTATCCCCCCTCGGATCTCCGGAACTACTGGACTGAATGTAAAAATGCAAAGGGCATTCGATATCCCTCAGAAATTTATCGAGGGAAACATAATATTGTTGACCTTGGCGTCACCGATGACGTCACAGGTCAGGTCAAGTACAAAATGTTTGACCGTGTCAAAAGGTCTCGATGGATGGAATTGTCGCGCAAAATTGCGATATTAAACGCATAAGCTGTCGATAAATCGGTATGATTCGTGTGTCTGACACTTGTAAGTACCTTTTAAGCTGTTTATGACCTTGGGTCAGGTCAAGGTCATTCGAGGTCACGAGGTCAAACTGCAGATTACGGTCATTAGGCGTTGTAACACATGTTTATGGGTTTGTTTTTCGTCTAGAACGCGTAAAATGACCTGAGAACATTGTTTGTTCCATTTAAGTAGAAGTAAAAAGCAAAAATGGAAATGCGCTTTTTATGCATAGTAATACTGTGTGAGAGGTGGTCGATTTTTGTCATTTAAAGGTCATAACTCAGTCATTTTTGAAGATATCGACTTCAAATTTGGTACACATATTCACCGCACACGTCTCGATCACATATATTCCGGTTTTGGGATAATTCTGATTTTTTATTGAAAATTTTTGTTTAAAAAAAAATGTATTTGGATTTCTCAAAATTTTGAAGTAAAACAAAAATCCGAGATAGCAGTTTGATAGTGCAATCTATTGTCAGTAATTTTATTTAAGACAATTGGGTTTATCTCAAACATCGTACTTTTGACAGCGTTTTCCGCAAATCATTATTTTGCCACAAAAACCGAAGAACATGACGTCACTCTGACTTCATTCCCGGTTGACCTATCATGACCTTATATTTTTGCTTTTGACAACATGTGTAAAATTGATCTGAGAGAAAGTACTGCAAGTTTGGTGACGATATCGGCGTTCGTTTAGGAGTTATTGCAAAATAACGGGAGAAGGGGACAAAAAATAGCTCCCCCCAGTAACTCGCGGGTTAAGTAAATGAGTAAGGATTGTTCCGGTTTTCAGAAACCAACGAAGCTACCGCTCTAAATTAGACGATCTCAGCGGGACGAAGCAACGATGAATTAAGGCCTGTCTATGCTTTTGACATTTGATTGCATTTTTCATCATAATATTATATTTATTTGTCATCAATATCTTCAATTTTGTCCTAACTAACTGGTCAATTGCGTATTTTATTTAATCAAAGCTAGTATACTAGTATACTTTTAGCCTCTTTGTAGGGCGTTTGCGGTATGCTTTGTAGAAGGAACTAACACAACACAAAATTGCCAGATTTGCTCCTGCATTTAAATATTCAAAGCAAACTAACGGGAAATATTGCATTGTAAGAGCATATACTTATTCATGAATTCATAAAATTGCAATTGATACCAACAATAACCGAGAAAAGCCTTGTTCTTACGAGCTATAGACCCAATCGCCCCAAACGCTCCAAAAGCCCCAATCGCCCCAATCGCTCCAAACGTAAAATCCTTCGTTAAAACGGCTAGTATCAAGTCTGTGTCACCAACCGTGTGACCTGAGGAGGCAAAAAAGCAAAACAAATGATGGCGCCCACTTTTTGCCACTTGGCACGTGCCACGCCTCATCGATTGATCCGAAAATAGAACCATCATCTGTCCGCCGTTGTCCTGCATCGAACGGTGCCACCCGCGTCGAAATCGGCCCGGCCGTTTGGGCTCCACGTGCCAATATGCTCCTTCGGAAAGACACACACGCCCACTCCCACACGCCCAGTACCAGAGTACCAGTGGCACATTTAGACGCCCGCAAAGATTCGCCCGCACGCCCGCAAGCCCGCACGCCCGCACGCCCGCACGCCCGCACGCCCGCACGCCCGCACGCCCGCACGCCCGCACGCCCGCACGCCCGCACGTTCGCACGCCCGCACGCCCGCACGTCCGCATGCCCGCACGCCCACACACACACACACACACACACACACACACACACACACACACACACACACACACACACACACACACACACACACACACACACACACACACACACACACACACACACACACACACACACACACACACACACACACACACACACACACACACACACACACACACACACACACACACACACACACACACACACACACACACACACACACACACACACACACACACACACACACACACACACACCTATACGTGTGTACGGTGTAAGACGAGCACCTTGTCTGCACCGTGTATCTAGAGGACCACCTGTTGCGATTGCCTGAGGCCCGCCAAAATGCAGGCACTTAAAATGAGTGACGAATAGAGGTACCCTGACGTTTGAAATTTGTCAGAATCGTTTTAGGAAAGAAATGCCATGAGGTCGGAATGTCGAGGACCTCACCGGAATCCGAGGACCGGCTGTGTGAAATACGTGTACATTTCGTGAATTATGAGGACCGACAATCAGCTGATTATTTGCCCACTGAAAGTAGATCCCCGTCACAGCAAACTGCCTATCCGACGGATGGGCAACTCGGTCCAGATTTCAGGAAGTATTGTTCGGAAAAATTCCGTTATGGGGTCAAACGGCTTGTCACAATTTTCTCTATTCTATGAACATATGCAAATGTCATATCTTGGACGTACCCAGGGCCCCTGTCACACGCGTCGCCAGGCATTGTGAATTTACAGATATTGATTGAGGTCATCCACGTGCAGGCAAGTAGCCAAGGGGGGGGGGGGGGGCGGCGGGGGCGGCCGCGCCCCCTGGAGGCCAGGAGGGCCCTTTTCGGAGCGCGAGGGCTCTTTTCGGCTCGCTGCGCGCGCCGAAAAAGGCCGACGAGACCGCGCGAAATAGGAATTCAGATGCCCTTTAGGGCCACCAGGGCCCTCTCTGAAGGCCCTTCGACGTTCAAAAGAGCCCTGTGCATGTCAGAGGGGCCCCTGACCAGACCGAAAGGGCCCCTGAGCGGGTCAGAGGGCCCCATGAGCACGTCGAATGGGCCCCCTGAAAACGTCGAATGGGCCCCTAGCCAGCACAGAGGGCAGGTCGAGAGGCCCTGGGCCCTGGGCAGGTCGAGAGGCCCCTGAGCATGTCAACAGGGTGACATAGCGGCCAACGCAGTCCCTTGCCAGGTCATAAGGGCCCCTGAGCAGGTTAGAGGGTCTCTGGACAGACCAGAGGGCCCCTGGAAAGTTAAAAGGGTCCCTGTGCAGGTCAGAGGGGCCCCTGACCAGACCGAAAGGGCCCCTATGTGGGTCAGAAGGGCCCCTGAACATGCCGAATGGGCCCCTAGTCAGCAAGGAGGGGCCCCAGGGCAGGTCGGAGGGCCCTCGGCGCATGTCGCAAGGCGACAAAGCAGCCAGCGCAATCCCTTGCCAGGTTGAAAAGGCCCCTTAGAAAGCTAGAGGGCCCCTGGAGAGACCAGAGGGCCCCTGGAAAGTTAAAAGGGCCTCTGTGCAGATCGGAGGGGCCCCTGACCAGACCGAAAGGACCAATGGGCGGGTAAGAAGGGCCCCTGAACATGCCGAATTGACCCCTGGCCAGCACGGAGGGGCCCCAGGGTAGGTCGGAGGGCCCCTTGAGTATGTCGGCAGGGCGACAACGCAGCCAGCGCAGGCCGACCAGAAGAGTCGCTGGGCAGATCGGGGGGGGGCTCCTGGGCAAGTCAGAGGGGCCCCTGGCCAGACCGAAAGGGTGCCTGGGCCGGTCGGAAGACCCCTTGAACATGTCGGATGAGTTCCTAGCCAGACTGGAGGGGCCCCTGGGCAGGTGGGAGGGGCCCCTGAGCAGGGGCGGCGTATTGCGGGAGCAGAGTACCCAAAATACCCCCAGTCGAAAATCCCGGGGGCATAAAGGCAATTTTTCCCCCTCCCCATATTTTGGCCTGCTCAATCTGGGGGAAAAATGACCCTCTCCCACCCCTCCCCAGGATTTTCAACTGGGGGGGGGGGGGATTTAGGTACCCTGCGCCCCGCAATCCGCCGCCCCTACCCCTGAGCATGTCGGCAGGGCGACAAAACAGCCAGTGCAGTCCCTGGCCAAGTCGGAAGGACCTCTGAACAGGCCGAAGGGCCCCTTGACACACATGAGGGGCTTCTGGAAAGGTCAGAGGAGTCCCTGGTGAGACCGGAAGGGTCAAAGCACGTGGAGATCACAGATGAAGATTAGATACAAAGAGGACTTACTCCACAATACAAATATTAAAAGCGGAGCTTTCGGGTATATTATAATACCCTTCGTCAGGGTGCTACAATATACCCGAAAGCTCCGATTTTAATTTGTCCTGTAGAGTAAGCCCTCTTTGTATTATATATATCTCCCACTCCACATCATGTCTTTTCTCTTCGCGGATCCCAGATGAGTCCCTGAACAGGTCGGGAGGGCGTTGAAAAGGTCAGAGGGGCCCTAGACAATCTGAATGGACCTTGGGCCTTTCAACAGTAAGAATACAGTTGTACAGGGAATCAAACTCAAAATTTTCGCGCCGCTTTGCGGTGCAATTTAACTGCAAATTCAATTATATGTGGGTTAGGAAAAAACTCGGCCCGTTTCTCGGCGCATTTATGTGTTATGTTGCTACTTTCCTATGTAATTGGGCAAAATAGTTCACTTTAGCACCTTTTTTACCGCACTTTTAAACGCACAACATAACAATTTTAGAGGTCCGCACCATACGCAATGCGACGCATTGATGAGAATGCATATCCAGGGCATAAGACTCAAAATGTTCGCGCCGCTCTGCGGCGCCATTTGTTTAAGAGTTCCAGGTATTAAGCATAAACAATATTCCAAGCTGGTACAGCTGATTCCAAATTGGTGTCGCTCGTTCCAAAGTTGATATGGCAGTTTGCTAACTCCAGCTCCTAAAAGTTGGTATGGCCCATGCCATACCTATCATACTGCATTTTCCATCCTTGTAACGTGCCCTTTCATCCGTTTTTTTTTGGGGGGGGGGCTTTCAACGCTTGGAAAGGGGGCCCTTTCAACGCTCGGGAAGGGGCCCTTTCGAGGCGCCCCCCCCCCCCCCTGGACGAAATCCTGGTTACGTGCCTGTCCACGTGGCAGCGGCTGTTACGTGTCAAGCCAGGTAAAGCCAAGTCAAATCAAGTACTTATCATCTCTCTGTGTGTGTGTGTGTCTGTCTGTGTGTAGGGGGGGTCCAATTTTTGTCATGCAATACCGATAGTCGTAATGTTAAAAATTCCCATAAGTGTGAGGGCGACCCCCACTAGGTAGCGACAACCCTGGAGCTTGCACATTGTCTGTTTATGTAGTAATGACGCGCACGGCCGCTGTAAAATGTGGTTGCTTGTACAGAATTGACCTCGGCTAACTTTACCATCGATCTGACCTGACGATATTGATGTTTCTAAGGGGGGGGCGAGTTATAGGTATAACGTAGCGTTCCGCTTGGGAATATCCTGAGTAGCACCTAAATAGGTAATACGAATTCGCTAAATTGCATTTTGTATTGCAAATTGCAAATCTTGGATTTTATATCGGTAACCCCATATCACTTCAATTCTGGGGACTCCCCATTATAAGGCAATGGGCACTTAAATTCGCCTCTATTGCCTCAATTGACTCAATTTCAATTTCAAGTTGCCAAAGGTTTCAAATGCCTCATTTTGACATGTTTGTCATGAAACTGATACTCAAGATGTTCCCATCGGCGATTCTTGCCGACTCAGGTGAAATAATTAGGTACTCCGTGGGCCTTGCAGGGTCACCTGAGATCATCTGTGGTCATCAGCACTAATTTGCCCCTAACCCTCGACAGAATGGAGCCTTCAAATGTCATCATTGGATTTCTGGCGACAATGCCCGTGAGCTGATATGCAATATACCCCATTTAGGTTATTTGGTGACCTTGACCTGAGGTCAGTTTTTATTAATAGTTGAAAGAATAATGTCGGACTCAAATGTCAAGATGACATTTGAGTTCAAATGTCAAGATGGTCACCTCTATGGGGTTGCTGTGCATAACTTACGCAAATCTGTTTTTGTATTACGACTTACTTTCTATGGGCCAACCGGGACGGTAACCCGCACTTGTCCCCGGTCCGGGATGGATCGTGGCGACGTCCCGGTTGGCCAGGCGGGCTGCCCCGAAATAATAGGACATTGCAAGCAAGTGCTTTCAACTTACTCCTTGCCAACTAAGCTTCATTATAATTAAAAAAAGTCACAGGAATTACCTTCCTAATATCTGAATCCAGTATCCCGATAAATCATGTGCTGTGGCGCGGTGGTCAGTAGATAGCTACAACTAGCGTTTCGCGATCAAAGGGATAGGTGCTCTGATTTAAGCGTAAGCTTATGGACCAATCCTTTTGTTCTGATGGCAACGTGCACCAATGTGTCCATCCTGAATTTCACCTATTGTCAAGGCAAATAAATGTATGATGATGATGATGGTGATATTAATAGATCCAAATTTGTTAAATATCATGGAGGATCCTGGTCAGTGGATAGGAATGATTTTGAATGGGGAAAGAGAGAATTTCCCCTTTCTTCATGCAATACAATTTTAACAAATACCACTTCCCCTCTCATTTTTTTTTTAGTATCCCTGATCCTGGATTTTCTTAGAGCTCTATTTGAAGAGCTTGCCAAATTATAGGTCAAATTTTGGATACCTAATGCCAACATTCTTGATCGATCAAGTATTGTTTCCAAAGTTTAGTGAAATGTATTTGCTGGATCTTGTTATCTTTTCCAGGTATCTTGGCACAATCTCTTTATCTCATATCACATATAAAATTAAATGAACACAATTATGTTTAAATATTCAATACTGGCATAAAAACTGTGCCAATGTAAAATCATGTTGGATTCTGAAAAATAACATACAATTTGTGGCATACCCAGACCAAAATAGCCACAGTATCATGCATCTGTAGTTCTTGTGGTAAAATATTCAATACTGGCAAAAATACTGTGTCATGTAAAATCATGTTGGATAAAATTATTGCTCTCATATGGTCAGAACCAAAAATAATAATGGTGTTTTCTATCTTATTTGTGGAATATTGAATGATGCTTTGATTCTATTACCTACTTCAAATACGCAAAACATCAATTGTCCAAAACTATTTTGCAGCACCCATGGAATCAGCAAGTGATGTCATCATGGATGAATATGGAAACATTATTCTTGCATCCTTATAACAATGGGTACAACAAATATCAGTAGATGATGCAACGTTGCATGGTTCTCAGGGCCTGTTTTAAGGGAAAAACCACTGGGGGGGGGGGGCAAAAAGGTACCCCCATTTTTGGGGATATCTTTTTGTGGCAAAAAGGTAGCCCCCATTTTTTCCCTCCGCGATTTTGCGACGGTCACCTTATTTTGGTATTCGAGCTTACGAAATTCACTTTTCGAATTCACAAAGAAAAAAATTTTGAGGACATTTTTCCGAGAACAAAATATTTCTGGGGTTCAAAAACCCCAAAAAATAACAAATTCTAGATGGCCATTTGGAAGAGAATGACTTTTCTTTTCTTTTGACGTTTTGTATTTGCAATTTGCTTTGAAACTCTATTACAAAAATCAAACATTTATTGTTCTTCCACCAAAAATGGAATAACATGACGTCATTAAAACGTTATTATCTCCCCAAATACTTCATTAATTTCATTGAAATTTGATGAGAAGACGTATAATTGATGTAGTATAAAGTACTATAGGTTTCACGTTGATATCTATTCGAATTTTATAGTTATTGAGAAAATCCGGTAGGTGGCAGATTCGCCCCCCCCCCCCCCCCCCCACCCCCCAGCGGGGCGAGTGTCACCAGGACTGCTTGAATTGCATCAGGTGCGCTGTTTTGTCTCTCATTGAAAGCAAGGGATATATCAAAACTAAAATTAAATCACTTAAGAGAAAAACTTTCGTTTTCATCAAGTTTTCTCCTAAGATCATTGTTTTTCACGTTCAGTGCCGGGAACGCGCGGGGGGGGCATACTTGTATTGCATGCCCCCCCCCCCCCCCCCCCTCCCCCAGATTCCTGTGGGGGAGGGCATTTTCCCCTGATGTCCGCCTCCTGGATCCGACAGTGGGGGCGGATACCCTCCCCCCTTAGGTTTTTTGGAAATAGCGGAAAACGACGCCATTTCGCGCTGCCATTTTTGGTACAACTGCTTGCCTATCAATTGCCCAAATCCTGTTAATTTGTTTACCTTGGGTCCCCTCAGGTCAAGTTGCTAAGTCAAGTCTAGTGATTTCACCTCCAAAAAATGTAAGGTCGTGCCGCAGCCATATTGTTTGACTGATCATTTAGATACTCACAGGATTTAACCAGGTCATACACACCTACAATTCTGCTATTTCGGATGATTTTTATATCAGTGACCTAAAGTGAAGTATATTTTGTGACCTCCCAATTATAAGTCATTGGGGAAACATGAAAATGTATATAAATCCACAGGAAATTGCTAAATTTTCCCAATGTTCACCAGTCCCACATCTTTTGCAATCTACGGTTTTACGGATCTACGTGGCGGATCTACGGTTAGGCAAAATGGGCAATTGCCCCCCCCCCCCCCAACCGCCTGAAATCGGCGCAAGATCGACACATGTCCTGATATAGAAAACAATCTCTAAGCAACTTTTACTAAGGAAAGTTAGCTTTAAATCAGGTATCAATACATAAGCAAGCCAAATCCGATGCGTTTTCAGAATTGTGCGAGACTTTTTGGAAATTTCTCCCCCCCTCCCAAACCATACGTTCTGGATCCGCCAATGCAAAGATCCATGTAGTATTTTTATCATGTGACCTCCACGAGGTAAAATACATTCACCCTGAGGTCATTCGTCATTTTTCTTCCATAACTTTGTATCGAACCAGTAAGACGCCGTAGTTGGCAGGGCATAGGGGTGCATTTTTTTTCGGGGAACAGGGGCGCATTTTTTCCGGGAAATTGGGGCGCCGTTTCTTCGAACATACCCAGGGGCGGATCTAGGATTTTTCCGAATGGGGTGGGCGACTGACCCAGGGGGCGGCATTTTCGCCGTCAAAGGGGACGCCATGGGCCTAGAGGGGCGTTAAAGGTTAATTAATAAAAAATACATTTTCCTGCAAAAATTGTCAATTCTCTTACGCTTACTCATTTGCAGTTTTTTAAAAGTAAAATTATAAATGTATTTATAAACAGATACTGAATGTATTTGTATAGCACTCTCACATGTAGGTATGCCGTCCGTCAATAGCACGCATTTTCGTCAGCAGCACGTATCAATTCGAGTGCGATCGTGGATGTGACTAATTCTGTCACGGCTAGGTCATTCACCTCTCTCTGGCCTGCTGAAATATACCCCCCCCCCCTCTCTCTCTCTCTCTCTCCTCTCTGACCTGCCGAAATCTACCTAGCCCAATCTCTGCCTGAATCTATACCTGATGGAAGTGGTAGACATTATTGTCTACCACTTCCATCAGATGCCGACGCTTCCATCTTCCACGGACGAAGAGGCGCCTCTCGTCCAAATTCCATCGTAGCCACGTCGTTGCGGTGCTTGTTGAAGTTCTTCTCCGTAGCGCCAGGGACGTAGCCAGGGGGGAGGCACGGGGGTCATGCCCCCCCCCCCCCCCTCTGAGCAAAATAAATGCGCACTAGATAAAATGAGATCTCTGACGACCCAACCATACCCCTCCCCCCCCCCCCCCCCGTCAACAAGGTATGGTTGAGGATCGATTTTTTTTACTACCGGGTGCCCCCCCCCCCCCTCCCTGATAAAAATCCTGTTTACGTGCCTGCGTAGGGCATTTGACAATCGCGCCCGCCTGACTTCTTCTTGCACCAAGAAGAGTTGGCAGGGAGAGATGTTCGAGTTGATGCATGGGGCTGGCGCCGCGACTCGTGCTAACTCGTCCTATTTACCCTTGACCGGGATGACCTGTATCGGTGGCAGCGGCCTGAGTAAGATGAAGTCAATGCGCGGGGAGGACCGTGCCGAAAGTTTGCGACACGTAAATCCATGACTTTAAATTCCGCCTGTCAGCAAATATTGCGCGATCGGATATGGTCCATGCAAACAGCTCTGCTTAGCGAAGGGCGCCGACACCTTCAAACGTAAGGTTGGAACAAATACAAATATGCGCTCAGCTTTAGCTGACAGCACGAGGATAGACTGTTCACCGTACTTCCAGGAGCTTCTCCGTCTCGGCATTCAACTTTTTTTAGCGGGAAAGTCATTTAGGGCAGTCCCTGCCCCGTCCGGAGTGATAAATCATTCTACCTCAATTGAAGGAACATTATCACAGAAACTATTGTTCTTCTAGTCTCCCATGAGTGACACTCAGTGGCGTGCGTAGAAATGCACAAAGGGTCGGCTTCAGGGCCATCACTTGGTCTGAGGGGCCCTAGGTCTGAGGAAGCCCTTTGTCAGCCTGAGGAGACCCTTTGTCAGCCTGTGGGCCATTATGTTCCGAATGAGGGGCCTTTGGTTGGCGTGAGGGGCCCACGGACGGGTTGAGGGGATCCTCCAGCGCCCCGAAGGGGAACTTGGTCGGCCTGATGGGTCAAGTCAACCTGAGTGGTCCTCGGTCGGCTTGAGAGGACCTCGATCGGCCTGAAGGAGAACTCGGTCGGATTGAGCGGGCCCCCTGTCAGCCTGAGGGGCCCTCGTGCGGCATGAGGGGCCCTTAGATGATTTATAGGCCTGATAGAACCCTTGCCATGTCTGAGCGGATCCCAGGCTGGTCTGAGAGGGCGATTCTCGAGGCCTGAGAGCCTCGCACCTCCAGCGGTCACTGGCCAGAGGGGCGCCGTCACTGGCCTGAAGGGTGCCGCCATTGTCTGTGCCCATTGGCCGAAGGGGCATCGTAACTGGCCGATGGGGCGTCGTTACTGGCCGCAAGAGTGGCGTCACTGGCCGGAGAAGTGCCATCACTGGCCAGATGGGCGCCGTCACTAGCCGAAGGGACGCTGTCACTGGTCAGATGGGCGCCGTCATTAGACGGAGGGGCGCCGTCACTGAACAGCGGGGCGCCGCCATTGGGTGGAGGGGCGCAGTCACTGGCCAGAGGGTCTCCGTCATTTGCCGGTGGGGCGCCATCACTGGCCGGAGGGGCGCCGTCATTGGCTGGAGGGGTGCAGTCACTGGCCGCGGAGGGACGCCGTCATTTGCCGGTGGGGCGCCGTCACTGGCCGGAGAGGGGCCGTCACTGGTCAGAGGGGCGCCTTCACTAGCCAGAGGGGCGCCGTCACTGGCCGGAGGGGCACCGTCTTTGACAGGGGATGCCGTTACTGGCCGCAAAAGCACCGTCACTGGCCGGAGGGGCGTCCTCACTGGCCGGAGGGGCGCCGTCACCTGGCCATAGGGCGGCACATGGCTAGGTAGCGGCACATGGCTAAGGGGCGGCACATGACCAGGGGGCGGCAACTGGCATGAGGGCAGCATCTGACCTGAGGGCGGTGCCCCGCCAGAACGCGGTACGTGACCTGATGACGGGACCTGGCCTGAGGGCGGCACCTGCCTTGAGGGCGGCACCTGGCTTGAAGGTGGCACCTGACCAGGGGGCGGCATCTGGCCTGAGGGCATCACATGACCTGAGGGCGGCACATGACCTGAAGGCGGCACCTGGCCAGGGGCGGCACCTAGCCTGAGGGCGGCTCCTGGTCTGAATGCAGCAAATGTCAGATATCCAACCCTGTAAGCATGTCTATTTCCGCGCATTCGGCGCGGAAATTGGTCTGCTTGCGAGGCCCTTCCGCGCCTTCGGTGCGGAGGGGGGTGCAGGGGGGGGGGGGGGGCGCCGCCCCCCTCTGTATCCACCCGCAGGGGGCGGCCGTCCCCCGCGGCCCCCTGTATCCGCCCCTAGGGGGACACACGTCCCCCCCCCCGCCCCCTGTGGCGGAGCCCCTGCCTAACTACACACCAAATGTGAACACAATCGGTTCAGCAGTTGCCCCCACCCACTCCAAATTGTGTGGCGACGTTTCTGATCCAACAACCCCCGATCTCCGCCACTCTGCCGCTAATGAGCAATTGTTCAAAGGATGTTGAAATTCAAGATATTCCGGAAATAATTTAAAGATACTT
>JAXIVJ010007814.1:0-5000 GCA_036785665.1 Chirona hameri
CCCCCCCCCCCCCCCTCCCCTCTGCACGGTCACGCACTGATCGGACGCTGCACGGGCGAGAGTTAAGGAATAACTTTTAACAGAAGCACTATAATGTAAAACAGAATTCACCATTGTGTTTGTTTCGTCGAGACGCATCGAATGATATATTGGGTGACCTAGTCAGGTCATATCCAAAACTTGACCTGCCCTGTGGTCAGGTCAACTCTTACATCAATTGATTGTCTCGACAAGCCGAATACAATGGCCAAAACCCCATTGGTCTAAATCATACGTGACTGGGCGGTCATATGCAGTGTTGGAATTTTCATTTCATGACCTGGCCCCAGAGAGTAAAAATCCATAGGTGGAGAGCAGAATTGTCTGGTTAGGAAAGTTCATATTTTCAATTTGGGAAAATTATTTTATTTGGAAAGTAAAAATTCCAGGTTTAGAATAGATATTACATCCTTGTGAGGACAATGACATTGTATTTTAACTACAATGTCAGTAAGATCAGGTGAAAAGAGAGCAAATTTCCAGAGAGAAAAAATGATGAGAGCAAAATTCTTTGGACCCAAAAAAGTCCAGAAAATGGCCAAAATTCGAAGGCTGGTCACATGAGTAGACCTCGTAGATGTAAAAGAACAGAAATGTGACATACGGCTTTGTATTTGTGACAAGAGTGGTGGATCCACTGGCGGATCCAATGGGGCAAAGTGACCATTCCCCCCCCAAAAAAACGCCTGAAATCGGCGCAAAATTGACACATTTCCTGATGTAGACGAACATCTAAGTAACTTTTACTAAGGAAAGTTTGTTTTAATTCGCCCTACGGGAGCTTTTTTCACCTTCGCCCTACGGGGGGGGGGGGGGCTGACAGCCTCCCCTGTTAACTTCCAAACCAAGCAACTTGAGCAATGCAGTAAGAACCATCATGTTGCCTGTCATGATAGGAATCTAACAGTATCCGATTTTTAGGTTTCAGGTCAACGGGTGACCTTCCAGATAAAGTGAATGACCTCGGAGTTACCACATCCAGAACAGCGATTTTGCTCTTCAGAAAACCTCAAAATAAGAAATTGATATATGTAAGTACAAAGGCATGTTCCTAGACCAGTTTTGACTCAGAAGTACAATATTTTTATTTTTGAATACAATATTTTATTTATTTATCAATATTTTTTTTTTTTTTAAATACGATATTTAAAAAAAATGACCTCATCAGTTTCTTACACTTGGGAGCCATCACTCAGTCAAAAATATGAAGATATTGCTTTTAAATTTGGTATGGGTATTGTCCATACTCAGTTATCTCACATATATTCCGGTTTTTCTAACATCTTTGAGAAAAAAAAATTATTTGTGGGGATTTTTTGTTTTCGTTTAAAAAAAAAATTAGGGGTCAAAAACCCAACATTTTGAAAATCCGAGAATGCCATTTTAAACAAAATGCCATTTTGTATCTTTGGTGAATTGCGTTTGCAATTTCCTTTAAAACTCTGTATTCTACCATTTTTCAAATATTTGTCGTTTTTCCACCAACATGACGTCATCAACACATGATTATCTCCCAAACTACTTAGCCAATTTCTTTTTTTTTCACAGCATACGTATAATTGTTGTAAACTCAGCTACCAAGAATTTCAGCAATATGCGCCGCATGTGTAAAACGTTATTCAAGAAAAACCTCAGGGGGCCTGCCAGCCCCCCCCCCCCCCGTAGGGCGAGGGTTAAATCAGCTATCAATGCATATAAGCAAGCAAAATCCGATGAGTTTTCAGAATTGTGTGAGACCTTTTTATATTTGGCCCCCAAACAAACCGTGCCCTCCCCCTCCCTCCCCCTCCCTCCTCCCCCCCCCCCCCCCCCCCCGCTCAACCACCGTTCTGGATACGCCAGTGGGTGGATCTGGTGAAAATTGGTCAAATTTAGCCATTTCCTATGGATTTATACGTGTTTTTTCCCATTGACTTATAATGGAGAGGTCACGAAATAGACCTGACTATCACCTGCTGACATCATGTGAGTTTCAAATCGTTTGGTCAATCACTTTGTCTGTGGAACGACCGCAAACTTTTTGGAGGTGGAGTTACTTGACTTGAGCTGGTGACCTGACCTGAGATGACCCGAGGTAAAAAAAAAAACGCCGTGTGGGTAATTGATGCCCCAACAGCTGTGCCAAATTTTGCGGCGCTGCGTGCCGTCGTTGAAACTCCGGTGGCAATGTCCTTGTTCTTATACAGAGTCGAGTGAACGTGTAAAAAGTTGTGGTGGGGCGTCGCCCCCCCCCCCCCCCCCCCAGCTCCGAAGTTGGGGGGGGGGCGAGTTGCCCCATTACCCCCACGGTTCCCACGCCCCTGCTTATATATTATATAGGTTTCAAACTTGAAATTTAACGACGTTTACGGTAGCCTGAGTCAGGTGGTCTGTAATTCGCAGAGTGTTGTAGTAGGGTTGCACCGAAATTCGGCCAACGCCACCGACCAGAACCAGCCGCAGTCCAGGGGTCGGGACTGCGATATGGCTCCGACATTTGTCGAATTTTCTCAACGAGCTCAGCTGATGTTGCAGTTTGACCTCGAGGCTTGGATGGGAAGACGGAGCCTGTTAACAGGAACCTCTCTCTCAGTCTCTTGAAAGCCACGCTTGGTGGTCTGCATTTCGTTTTCCGTAAAGGACTGTCAAACTCATGGCGCATTGCAGCAACACTTTTCAGTGCACTTAGGAGACTATCCAAACCGCCTCTTGGTGTGAAAACGGAACGTGACACCGTTTTTTGTGTTGTCTCCCAGGGCTGCGGAATCGGAGTCGGAGTCAGAGTCAGAGTCAGAGTCAGAGTCAGAGTCAGAGTCGGAGTCGGAGTCGGAGTCGGAGTCGGAGTCGGAGTCGGAGTCGGAGTCTGAGTCGGAGTCGGAGTCGGAGTCGGAGTCGGAGTCAGAGTCGGTAGGAGTCGACAGTTTTACCTTGAGTCAGAGTCGGAGTCGACTTTTTGGCAACTGGCGATTACTTTGGTCAGTACAATAGTCGTCAGCCTAGGGACATTAACTTTACATCCCCTTCGAAAGAAAATGAGTGGAAAATGAAGCCTATAGTTTAAGTTTACTCATCCAGCGGTAGATTTCCGCCTGATGAAGATCGGGCAATAATTTTAACGTCGTCTAACGATGATTTAGAGTTTTGGACGCACCGACACGTATGGTCACACGGCGCCCATTTCAACGTCATCGTGCTCGTTTTGTCAAGGAGATTCGAATCATACCATGGTGATCACTAACCAGGTTACCTAAGCCAATTCCAAATTTGACCTCAGGTCAAGGTAATGTAAGGCCATGCGGTGAACCAGATATGTCGTGCTGCGCAATGTCGGACGCGTCTCGATGGACATACACAGTGATGCCGGCCTCACGTTCTTATCTTCATTGTATGTTATCAAGAGTTATTGGCAAAGCAGTGTTGGTCACCTCAGATGACCTCACTTGATCTTGTAGTGGTCACTGAACAATAACTGTACTTAGATCATCAAGAGTGAGCTATAATAACATAATCTTAAAATAATTATTTTGATCTAATTCGTATCCTCTGATCTACGAAAACATTTGTATATTTTATCGTTGACTTCTCGTTGGCTCCAGCAAAGACGAGCTAGAACGAGCTGGGGCTGAAGCCCAGCTGCTGCGAGCTGGGCCGGCAACGGCTGGCTGCGCTCGCCGCTCGGTGCCCGTTTCGCGGGTTCCGCCGCCTGCAGGCGAGCGCAACTGGGCTGGATGCGCGGCCAGCACGCCGCGCCCGTGCTCGGGCGGCGTAGCATTGTTCTCCATACGGTTAAGAATAAGTACAAACGGAAACAAATAGACGGCATTGCAGATATTGCTTTCTAGCATGCGGTTGTAAAACGGATATAGGTCGGAGTCGGAGTTGGAGTCGGAGTCGGAGTCGGAGTCGGAGTCGGAGTCGGAGTCGGAGTCTATTTTTTCAGACCGGAGTCGGAGTCGGAGTCGGAGCTGCTAAAATTCTGTCAACTCCGCAGCCCTGGTCTCGACATTGCGGACCTAAAACATTGATCAGACTAATATATACGGAACAATTTTTGCACAGATAAAAACAGTACCTTCATATCAACCAGCTTCATTATATTTCTGTTCTTCTGTTCTGTTCTGTTCTTCATACAGCTGATTTCAAAATAGCATTCATTATGAAAAACCAAGTTAATCACAAACTCATCATTCACAAGCTAAAACATTCCTATCATGTGCAGGTCGTTGCTCTCAAATGGTTTGTCTCGTATTCTGTCAGGTCGTCAGAGAGTGATCGTTAACGGTAAAACTTCCGACTGGAAACCAGTAGCTTCTGGTGTTCCAGAAGGTTCTCTCCTGGCCCCATTCCTTTTTGCATTCTTTATTATGGACTTGCCTCTTGACATTCGCTCCGGCTGTTTTCCGTACGCCGATGACGTTAACAAATTTCTAAAAATTGATTCGTCCACTGTCGGACTAGTGTTGCAGGAATTATAATTATAATCTCAGTCTCGGTAGCCTGGTCAGTGGTCAGTCAAGTGGGTATCGCGCTAAATCCCATATAATGCAAATCGTTCACGATGAGACTCAGGCATGCGCCCGCCCGGACACACTATTTCATCAATGAAACGGAGCTCGAGCATGTGTCTGAGATGAGAGACCTGGTTCTCGATAAGAAGCTAACTTTTCCCTCTCACATTTCGAACATTGTAAGCCAAGCAAACCGTTCATTGAGTTTGATTATTCGGTCATTTCGAACAGGATCAAAGGCCTCTAGATTTAATCGCGCAGCCTTGCAGGCTGCGTATTTGGCTAATGTTCGCTCCATTTTAGAGTACTGCAGTGTGATCTGGGCGGGGGCGGCCGATTCCCACACAGTGCGGGTCGATCGAGTACAGCACACATTTATCATATGGCTTCTAAATCACACTTCTGATCGGACCTCCTCTCTCTCTCTCTCGTATGGTGACCTGCTGCACCACTTTGGCATTCCATCCCTAAGAT
>JAXIVJ010007814.1:17500-58656 GCA_036785665.1 Chirona hameri
TAGGTCCAGGGTCGCCGGGGTGACAGCTGGTGCACAAGGGTTCCTAACTGAAATGGTTTTGAGTGGAGCATGCCTATCGACCACCGGGAGCAGACAGTGAGTGATATAAGACCACATATCGGCGACAGACGGACAGCTAAAAACACCTGACCAGTCAACAAGATGTAAGTCACGGAGCAAACAAACATGATCGATGCTTTTTAAAAGGCGTGTGCAGATGCGAACAGGCTTCCTACGACATTTTGGCAGACATGAAAGGACACGGATAAAATGATGAGGGCTAAAAGCACATTTAAAGGCTTCAACACGCTCCACAACGTCACTAGAGTTACAAATTACGACATCTAAAAGTGAGCCAGAGGAGTAGGTCGGTTGTGTTACAAACTGATCTAAATTAAACGATTGCAGCATCTCCAACAGACGGTCCTTTCCAGAGTTGGTTGACGAGTCAAGTAAATTACAGTTCATGCATACATACATACATACATACATACATACATACATACATACATACATACATACAGACATTTAAATTAAATAAAAAATATAAAAATTGCAAACGCAATTCACTAACGATACAAAATGTAATTCTCTTTAAAATCGCAATCTCAGATTTGTAAAATTTTGGGTTTTTGACCCCTCAAATTAAAAAAAAAACTTATTTTTTAGGAAAAATCCTACAAATTAAAAATTTGCAAAGATTTTAGAAAAACCGGAATATATGTGAGAGAACTGAGTATGGACAATACTCATGCCAAATTTCAAAGCAATATCTTTATTTCTGACTGAGTGATGGCTCCCTAAGTCTAAGAAACTGATGACGTCATTTAAAAAATAAAAATAAAAATCGCTGTTCTGGACGTGGTAAATCCGAGGTCATTCACTTGACCTGGAAGGTCATCCGTTGAGCTGAAACCTAAAAATCGCATACTGTTAGATTCCTCTCATGAAAGGCAACATGCTGGTTCTTACTGCATTGCTCTAAGTTGCTTGGTTTGGAAGTTAACAGGGGGGCCTGTCAGGCTCCCCCCCCCCCCACCGTAGGGCGAAGGTGACAAAAGCTCCCGTAGGGCGAGGGTTAATTGTCTTTGTATTTGAAGGTTTTTCTTCTGAATTGTGCCCCATGTGCAAGTGCCGTAAAAAATATGGAGTTGGACTCTGAGCCGAGACCCGGGCGGCCTTCTCAATTTATGATTTGTGCCCCATAAGCATGTGGTGGAACAAATATGGACTGTTCACTACCTGAAACTTATTGACTCCACATGCACAAATAAAAATGAAGGTGTTTTCTTCTGAATAACATAATTGTATCACCCCCCCTGGAATGTTTGACTGTTTTCTTTAGGTTCAATAGGTTACGTTATGTACACAGGCGTAACCACCTTCCGAAAGTAAGTGGGGACGGAGGCACTTTGAAGTCGATTCTTGCCATGCAACGCCCATAGGCGTAATGTTAAAATCCGAAAATGTTACTGGGGACTGATCCCCAGTGACCCCAGTGGTGGTTATGCACCTGTATGTGCATATGTCAGAACAAATATGGCCTGTTTTTTTTTAGGTTAATTATGTTTGTATTTGACGGTTTTTTCTTCTGAATTGTGCTCCATGTGCATGTGTCATAACAAATATGGAGTTGGACTCCGACCCTAGACCCGGGCGGTCTTCTTAATTTATGATTTGTGCCCCATGAGCATGTGATGGAACAAATATGGACTGTTCATACCTGAAACTTATTGACACCAAATGTAAAAATAAAAATGAAGGCGTTTTCTTCTGAATAACATAATTGTATTGCCCCCTGTAGTGTTTGACTGTTTTCTTTAGGTTCAATAGGTTACGTTAACATAATTGTACCCCCTCCCCCTGGATCCTGTTACTGTTACTTGGTTACTGTTACATAGCGCCTGTTACTTGGTTAATTATGTTTGTATTTACAATTTGAATTTAGGATTTTTAAAAGCTGCTGCTTTGTCCATGAGCATGTGATGGAACAAATATGGACGGTTTAATCCATTCTAAATTTATGATTTTGAGAAGATAATGCATTGTCCAACGCCATGAGCATATGTTGGAACAAATATGGACTGTTTTCTTTAGGTTAATTATGGTTGCTTTTGCAGTTTTTTTCTTCTGAAATAACTTTATTTCCCACATCCCACCATATGCTATGCTAATATATAATTCCCACTAGGGCAATTGTTATTAGCATTCGAGCGCTCCGTTGGAGACAGAAGCGGCCGACCTGAGCCCCGCGGGGGAGGGGGGGGGGCGGAGGGAGGGACGAGTCACCCTCCAGCTGACTCTAGTTCCGAGCACCGCCGCTGGGCGTCGCGTCAATACCTTTCGTTCGGGGCATCCCCGCAGTTCGCACGCTGCGCAAGATTTTAGCCTCGTTACCGTGTATAGAACGTTGCAGTGACCAGCGCAAATTCGGTGGCTCACCGTAGGAGCGGTGACATGGCACCGACACGGAAGAAGAGTGCCGACGCAGCTATAACCGCCGCATTTTTTTTCTTCCCGGAACGGCCTATAGCCATTTTCCGGGGAGGGGCAATGACCTCTGGCAATTTGCCAGGCAAAAAACTACGTTAACCGGCTTATGTGACCCGGAGCAAACTAGGGAATAGGGCAGCTATTTTACGTTACTAATTACGTTAACCGGTTTATTTGTACCCGGAACAATTATTTGTTCAAAGTAAATATAATATCTAACATTACGTTAAGTATTTCGTTCAAGGTCAAAAATAAGTAAAACACGAGACACACATACATACATATTTTTATTACATACACTTGAACAGTGTCAGTGTTGGTGGAGCCGTGGGGTGCCGTCATTGCAACAGCGGGAGACTGTTGCCAGTCTCCCTAGCTCCGGCGCCTCGGCGAGACCTGGTTGTGGGGTGTGTTTAGCTGGGCGAAAAGTCCTGAATAATAAAAAAAAACAGCGTCTATAGCAAAGGGGAAAAACCTGCGCGGTGGGCCAAAAATGCGCAAGGCAAAAAACCCCTGTTATATTTGTTTAGCTAAACGTGTTTGGTAGAGATAATCTAAGAGGGGACCTATCAATACAAGATAACTATCACCTAACAGTGTAAAAAAGATTGACAGGGTGGATACTGCACCGCAGCGCAGTGGACACTGCACCGCAGCGCAGCAGCCACCGCACCGCGGCGCAGCATCGGCGTGTAATCTGGTTTGGCAGGGAATCATGCCGCCGCCAACGCAAAATCGCACATCAGCCATCGGCGTCCCATCGCAGAAATCCCCGCCAAATCAGCCACGTCACGAACAGCCAAAGCACTAAACCATTCGCCGCGCGGCCGAGATCCAGCAGGGGGCCCCCGCAACAACACACCGGCAGCTGACACGCAACCCTACGTCGGCAGCAACATGATTTAGTATACTGCACCGCAGCGCAGCGGACACCACACCGCAGCGCAGTGGAGTGAGCACCGCACCGCAGCGCAGCGGCCACCACACCGCAGCGCAGCATCGGCATATGTTATCAGGGGCGGGTGTTCAACTACTCGGCTTTGGCAAGAGCGGAGCAGAGGGGAGAGGAGGGTTGGGAGGAGCATTACGTTAAGAAATGAACAACGAATTCCAATGGAACCTTTCGTTGCGCGACTGATTTGGCAGGTAATCATGCCGCCGCCAACGCAAGACCGCACATTACGTGCGGTCGGCGTCCCATCGCAGAAATCCCCCGCCAAATCAGCCACGCAACGAATTTCGCCGCGCGGCCGAGATCCAGCAGGGGGCCCCCGTAACAAGACACCGGCAGCCAACACGCAACCCCACGTCGGCAGCAGCGTGATTTTAACATAATTTAACATGCTGCACCGCAGCGCAGCGGACACTGCACCGCAGCGCAGCAGCCACTGCACCGCGGCGCAGCATCGGCGTGTGATCTGGTTTGGCAGGGAATCATGCCGCCGCCAACGCAAAATCGCACATCAGCCATCGGCGTCCCATCGCAGAAATCCCCCGCCAAATCAGCCACGTCACGAACAGCACCGGCCATTCGCCGCGCGGCCGAGATCCAGCAGGGGGCCCCCGCAACAAGACACCGGCAGCCAACCCGCAACTCCCGCGTCAGCAGTAACCTGATTTAACAGTTAGTCAGGAAGTTATTTCTGACTGGTTTGGCAGGTAATCATGCCGCCGCCAACGCAAAACCGCACATCAACCATCGGCGTCCCATCGCAGAAATCCCCCGCCAAATCAGCCACGCAACGAACAGCCAAGCCATAACCATTCGCCGCGCTACCAATCCAGCAGGGGGCCCCCGCGACAAGACACCGGCAGCCAACACACAACTCCCACGTCAGCAGCAGCACGATTTAACAGTTAGTCAGAAATAACTTAATGAAGTATTTGTTGGAGGTGATTTATTGTTTCTTGTTGAACCGTCTCAAATTGCGGCGGTAGCGGTTACTTTCAGGGGGGCTGGGGGGGAGGGGCTACGAGGGAGCTGGGAAGGAGGGTGGGGGGGAGGGGAGGGATGGCGGGGAGAGGCGGGCGGGCGGGGAGCTGGGGCGGGCGGGCGGGGAGCTGGGGCGGGAGGGCGGGGACTGGGCGGGGTTGCAGGCGACTTTCCGGGAGACGGCTCTCATGAGAGAGTCGTCCGAGGGGAGGTCCTCCGAGAATCGGCTCTCCGCTGGTGCTGGGGAGGCCGGGGAGGCGGGGCCTGAGTCGGTGTTCGACTCGGCTGGTTGGGCTGGGGAGCGCGGTGCCGGTGGATCAGCGGCAACGGCGCCTTCGAGGTCCGACAGAGATGCCTCGGGGAGCTGGGGTGGTGGTCGGGGGGTCTGTCGGTTGGGGGGTCTGGCGGGAGGCCGGTGGGGTGGGGGGAGGTTCCGGGAGGTGGGAGGGGCGGCCAAGCGCCGGGGGCGAGACCTGGGCTGAAAGAGGTGGAGGGCGGGGCGTCCGGTGGGCGCCGACTGTCGCCGCGCTTCAAGCGCTCTGTCTCGCGAGCGAGACCCCAGGCCAAACACCGGCGGTCCCAGGCCGGGTGGGCCTGGTCGCACGAGGCGCAGCGTGCTGCGCGCGTGCACCCTTCGGTGCCGTGCTCGCCAGCGCACCGACCACAGGTGGCGGTGCGCACCCGGCAGGTCCACTTGAGGTGGCCGTAGTGCCAGCACTGCTGACACTGCCGGGGGGGGGGGGGGGCGGGATCCACTCCCTGACGGGGGCAGCCACCTACCCACAGTGGATGTGGGTCGGCAGCTCCTTGCCTCGGAAGCGGAGCCGAATCAGCGGGTTGGGCTGATCGGGTCGCCGCTTCGATGGCGACAGGCGAGTCACCTCGCACACCCCTTGGTGTGCGAGTTCCCGGAGGAGATCGTCCTCCGAGAGCTCGGCCACGTCTGGGCACCATGCCAGACCCTCCACGGAGTTGAGGTGCGCCGGGGCCTCCACGGCGACCCTCACTCCGATGAAGGTGGTCCGTCCCATGACACTGACGTTCTGTTGGGACGTCAGTGTCTCGATCAGGAGTGCTCCCGATCGAATGGGTTTGGCGCTGGCTACGTCGCCACAGATGGCGACCAGCCAGCGCCGGACCTGGAACGGGTTGACATTCCTAAATGGAATGCCATCCGCTCGCCACATAAGGAGGCAAGCGGGCCCGTCCGGGGGGGTGGGGTCGGGGGGGAGCCGTGCTCCGGGTCGGACCCTGGGAGGCCCCTGAGGGGAGCGGGGAGTGGATCCGACCGGGGAGGTGCGACGTCGCGCACCGGGGGGGACCCCAGAGGGGGATCGGGGGGTCGGGGGGACGGAGGGGCGGAGGGGCGGGGGGGGGGGGTGGGTCGGGGGGTCGGGGGGACGGAGGGGCGGAGGGGCGGGGGGTGGGTCGGGGAGATGGGAGTCCGGCAACGGCCGGGCCCCTGGACGGGGCTGGCGGGGCCTGCGACTTCGCGCACCGGGGGGGACCCCAGAGGGGGGTCGGGGGGGTCGGGGGGACGGAGGGGCGGAGGGGCGGGGGGTGGGTCGAGGGGATGGGAGTCCGGCAACGGCCATGCCCCTGGACGGGGCGGGCGGGGCCCCTGAGGGGGGCTGGGAGGGGCCCCAGTCCACCAACGGGGTGGTGGCTCGGACGGGTCGGGGTAATATTCGGGCACTGCGGGGCCACAGTCCCACGGGGTGATGGACGGGTCGGGCAGGCGGGGGGGACCGTCCAGGGGGGCACGCGGACGCGCGCCAGGGAACCTCGGAGGGGGGTCGGGAGGGCGGCAGGGCGGGGGGGTCGCCATGACCGGAGAAGGGAGGGGAAAGTTCAATGAATAACCTAAGTTACGTTAACGTGGCACACACGGCAGAACGTGTTGCCAGCTGCAACTAATCTAAAGAATGAAGCGGGTTCTCTACCTTGCAAATTGTGGAAATTACGTTACCTACTTAAAAATATCTAAGGGCTACCTATCTAAGGGTCTAACGACCCTGCCACAAGCACGTGGACAGGGTCCCGCACCCGGAAGCGGTGGAGGGCTGGTGAAGGCTGGCTAGAAGTCGTCAGTGGTCCGATGTCGTTGAGATCGAACCGCCGCAGGTATGTCTTCCTCGCCACACGCTGCGTATGGCCCCGGCGGCCATTGCGCACGCACGTCGCGCATGACATGGTCCGGCCGACCAAATGCTGATCTCGTTCGCGCGTCTGCACGATTCTGTTGACCCATATGAAGGAACATCGTTCGACATGTGTCATGGGGTCACCGACTCGGATACGGCATATGCGGTTCTGTCGCGGGCTACTAGGTTGTCTCGAACGTATCTCACAGGGCCCCGTGTGATGCATTCTGGGTTTGCGGCCCGCGTGTTGCCTTCTGGGTTGTGACGTCACATGGCCTTGTTGGGCGGCATTTCCCTCTCTTCTGGTCATTCTTAGAACGTCTTTCTGCCTGACTACTGTATGGCCGTCCGCTGACGCCATTCCCGCCAAGTTTTGTATGCCGGCTGTCCGCTGACGCCATTCCCCACTGTCTGCTGCCCGCTGGCTGTCCGCTGACGTCAGTTCTTACTCGCCTTCGTATGGCCGTCCGCTGACGTCATTTCCGGCTGCATCCGTATCAGGCGCTGATCCAGGAGTTCGGTCAGGGGGGGGGGGGGGGGAGGCGCCATGACGCCATTCCCGCCAAGTTTTGTATGCCGGCTGTCCGCTGACGCCATTATCCACTGTCTGCTGCCCGCTGGCTGTCCGCTGACGTCAGTTCTTACTCGCCTCCGTATGGCCGTCCGCTGACGTCATTTCCGGCTGCATCCGTATCAGGCGCTGCTCCAGGAGTTCGGTCAGGGGGCCCTACGGGCGCGTTTGTATGCGCGCGACACGGGCACGACCCGTGCTCAGGGGGCGGGGCGCCCCAGCCTCCCCCTGGACCCGCGCCTGCGTACGCTGACTGTACACTGCCACTCTTTCACACGGACCTGTCCGCTGACCGTCCGCTGATGTCAATTATCACTCGCCCCCGGATGGCCGTCCGCTGGCGTCGCTTCCCGCTACCCCCTCGGTATGCTGGCTGTCCGCTGACGCCATTTCCCACTCACCTCCGAATGCTAGCTGTCCGCTGACGTCAATTCTCACTCGCCTCCCGATGGCTGTCCGCTGACGTCATTTCACACTGACCGCCGTCTGCCAGCTGTCTGCTGACGCTATTTCCCACCGCCTTCTGTACTCGGGCGGTCCGCTGACGCCATTTCCCACTGTCCTCCGTATGATAGCTGTCCGCTGACGTCTCTTCCCGCCGATTTCTGTACGGCCGTCCGCTGACGGCATTCCCACCACCCTCCGTACGCTGGCTGTCCGCTGACGTCAATCCCCACTGACCGCTGTGCGCCGGCCGCCTGCAAACACCATTCTGACCGGGCCGTCCGCGGACGCCAGTCGTCCACTCACACTCCACAAACCGGCTGTTCGACAACACCATCCTGACTCGGCGCTCCACACGCAGCCTCTGTCGCCGTCTTCTGACACGCATCCTAACACTGCCGACAGGACCCGCGGTCACGGTCGCCCCACCGGCTCGCGTGCCCCGGGCTCGGGTACCGACAATACCGCCCGCTGCCAAGCGGCAGCAGTCGAGCTCCCAGCCCCGGCGCTCCGCCGCCGGCACGAGCTCCGCACACACCACGCCTTCTAATCGCAGCCGTGGACGGCCCATCAGCAAACGCCAGCGTCCAGTTACCGCGCCGCCCTCCTCGCCCGCTCCCAGCAGCCACAGCAGGTCCAGTACGAGCTCGGCGGAGGCGACCCCGAACAGTGACTCCGACTCCGACCTGCCGAGTCCGCTGCCAATCACATCAGCGGAGTCGCCAGCTGCCGATGACCCCCGCCTGGACCCGATTATATCGCACCGACCGCCGCCGCCGCGGGACCTCAAGCTGCCAACCGTAGGCGGACCCCTCCTAGAAGAGCTCCGGCGGCGGGATCACGTTGTCGCGGTGGACGACATCCTCTACCCACAACTACATCTCCACCGCGCCAACCAGTCGGACCGCGTCAGGGCCCCGCCCACTTGCGCGGCAGCCTACCTGCGCGGCGTCACCGTCATCGGCGCCTACAGGGCTTACTTCTTCCCTGCTTCCGCCGTGCAATGGTTCACGTATCTGCACTGGCTGCAGGGAAGGGCCGACGGGTTGAGCACGACACAGCTCAAGGACATCGATATCCGCGGGCGCACGCACATGGCCCAGTACCCCCATGAGTACCACGATGCCTCCTCCTTCTCCGACGCCGTGGGTATATCCCAGCCGCAGGCAGGTGCCCATCCCTTCGCCGGGCCGGGCTGGCTCAGTCCGCCCCAGCCGCCCCCTAATACTCTAGCGGCCCCCCGCCGGGGGCCGGACAGCGAGATTTGTATCCGCTTCAACCTGGGTCGGTGCAACAGACCGGAGTTGTGTCGGCGCACGCACACGTGTTCCAGGTGTGCGGCTGGACACCCGGCGACTTTCCACGACAGGTCGCCGGTTTTTTTTCCCGACCTTCGCCCCCCCCCCCCCCCCGGGGCGCCCGACCGTACCCAGGTCAGTGACGGCCGCATCCAGCACCAGCTGTGAAAACTCTCCCACTCGCGCGCCTAACCCGCCCGGGTTCCCCCCCGCTCAGCTAATCTCCACGTATCTACAGTCCCCCGTTGACCCCGACGCCCTGGCGGCCATTGCTGCCCCCGCCATGCCTGCTGCCCCCCTGGCAACCGTCTGCTTCCGCCTCCGGGCTGGAGCCGACATCGGTTACACGGGCCCCCACGTCGGCTCCGAGCGACCCAATAACCGGTCGGCCCTTCGTGACCCCGCCGCCATATCCCGTGCCTTAGCCGCCGAGGTCGCCCGTGGGCACACTGCAGGCCCCTTCCCCGCACCGCCGTTCTCCCCCCTTCGCATCAATCCCCTCGGCTCCCGCCCCAAGCCCGATGGATCACTGCGGATTATTTTAGACTTATCTCAGCCGTCCGGTCACAGTGTGAACGACCACATCAGCAGGGAGTCGTTCACGTTACATTACACGACGATGGACGAGGCTATCGCCGCCCTGTTCGAGGTCGGTCCACGGGACGCTCTCATGGCTAAGGTGGACCTGAAACACGCTTTCCGCATCATCTCCGTCCAGCCCTCTCAATGGTGGCTGCTGGGCTTCCGGTGGGAGGGGTCATATTTCTTTGACACCCGCCTACCTTTCGGCCTCCGCTCCGCGTGTTCCCTCTTCGATGACCTGGCGAAGGTCCTTGCAGCCGCCGTCCGCCACCACGCCGGCGCCCCTCACACCTTTCAATATCTCGACGATTTTTTCTTCTTCTCAGCCGCGTCTTCGCCTGCTTGCCGCCGCGCCTTTGTCACCATGTTGGACATCTGCCATACCTGCGGTATTCCGATATCCGAGGAAAAGTGCCAGCCGCCCACCACCGAGATGACGCTCCTCGGCTGCGTCATCAACACCGCCACACTCACGATGTCCCTCCCGCAGGGCAAGCTGCAGGCGATACTGACCCACCTTCGCGCCGTCCGGAGTGCTCGTACCGTACGCAAACGGGAGATGCTCAGCCTCGTCGGCAAGTTAGTGCACGCCGCTAAATGCCTCCCGGCCGGCCGCAGTTTTTTTCCGGCGCCTACTGGACGCAGCGCACTCTGTCGACAGTCTCCACCATTGGATCACACTCCACAGCTCCACCAAACTCGACCTAGACTGGTGGCTGGCCGTCCTGCCCAGGTGGGACGGTCACGCTCCCCTGCTGCACCCCAGATGGACGCCGCCGTCTGACCTGTGCCTCGCCACGGACGCCTCGGGAGCTTGTTTCGGCGGTACTTGCGGGCCGCGGTGGTTCTGCTCACCCTGGCCGCCCCGCGTGCTCGATCGGGCCCCGGGCACGTCGTGGCTCGAAATGGTACCTGTCCTGGCGGCCTGTCTGATCTGGGGCCCGTCTTGGTCCGGGCGCCGTGTCACATTCCACTGTGACAACGCCGGCGTGGTCGGTGCTTGGTCGCGCGGGTGGTCTCGGGACCCGGGGCTGATGTCCCTCCTCCGCCAAACGCTGTTCGTCGCCGCGGCCTCCCACTTCCATGTACGCGTGGTTCATCTGCCCGGACGGGATAACCACGCCGCTGACGCACTGTCCCGGTTGCAGGTGCCGCGGTTCCGTCAGGCCCGCCCGGACTCCCGCGCCGACCCCGACCCGGTACCAACCAGCCTACTGGCGTACCTGGCCGACCCCACAGAGGACTGCACGGCGGCGTCCGGGTTTCGGATTTAGACAGACAACTCGCCTCCCTTCTGTACGCCGGGATCTCTGAGTCCACCCGCCGCTCCTACTGTCCCATGGAGCGGCGGTTCCGGGAGTTTCGCAGCACGTACGGCTTCACTCCCTTCCCCGCCACGGAGCGCGTGCTGCTACGTTTTGTGTCTTTTCTCAGCCTTCAAAACCTGTCCGCTATCTCGATATCCTCCCATCTCGCCGCTGTCCGACACCGCCACATCGTGCGGGGCAGCGCATGGATCGGCCGCACGCCACGGCTTGCCCTCGCCCTTAAAGCTGCCAGCAAAATTTCCCGACCCAAGCGCCCGGTACGTGCCCCTATAACCCCTGCCCACCTGCGGCAACTTAAGGCCGCGCTACTCCGCTCCAGCGATCCTCCCACGGACCGCGCCGCCGCGTGGAGTGCCGTCACGCTTGGCTTCTTCGGTGCCCTGCGGGCATCGGAGTACCTCTGCCCCAGCGAGGCTGCACCGGACCCTCGGCGCACGTGCCAGCAACGACACCTCCGCCTCACCCCGCAGTGCCTCGTGCTCACTGTTCCCGCCGCCAAAACGGACCAAGCCTTTCGCGGCGCCACGGTCACGCTGCCGGCCATCGGCGGCCCCCTCTGTCCAGTCCACGCGCGGCGCAGGTACGTCCGGGCCCGCGCCCCGGGCACACCGACAACTGCCGCGTTCACGCGCAGCGACGGGCGGGCCTGCACGCCGGCATGGCTCAACCGCGTTCTCGCTCGGCACCTCGAGGCCCCGCCTGGACAGGTGTTCACCTCCCACAGCCTCCGCATCGGGTACACCACCGCTGCGGCCGCGGCCGGGGTCCCAGACCGCACCATCCGAACCGCTGGCCGCTGGAGCAGCGCAGCGTTCTCGCGCTACATTCGCGGACCACGGCGGGCCGTCACCGAAGCGTGTGCACGGATCGCCCGCCCGTAACCTGACCTGTGTGCTTAAAGGGAATAGTTCACCTTTAACATGGGGTTTTGGACTGAGATAGCAGATTTGTAGAGCAGATCTAAAAATGGTTTGTGGTGAAAGAATTACCTCTCTACGTTAAGTAATTTCGACACAGGACTAGTGGGCCCGTTTTCATTCCCGCTCTTCCGGGCCACAATCTGGGAATGAACGGGCCATGAAGTATGACGTCATACCCGCTGACGTCAGAATTGCGTCATACGCAGATTGTGCCGCAAACTAGCCGTGGTATTTATACAGACTTTGGCCGTGGTCATTTAGTAACTTTGAAATAGTACAGAAGTAATATAGGTTGTTATTACCAAGGTCTGTTATTACCACCGAGTTCGTTCAGTGACTAGATGCATTGCTGGGATCAGAAGCCAGAATTCCGAGCTTGCGAAATTGTATTGTAAGAAGGTGCAAATCCCAATATAGAAACGGGGCGACCCTGAGTTGAACGCGACGATTTTCTGGTAAGTTCTTGCTCTTGTTGACCTTATACATCATTGATCATGAATCTGATTTTTACACAGACCAGGTATTTCATGTGTTTGTTGCATGGCAATGCTTGCTTGATTGGTTCTACAGAAGTATAATGAAAATATGGTAAATATTTTACTGCAGCCCATGATAGAAATATGGATATAATATATCTAAATATAATGGGAAATTGTATTAATATCCAGACAATTATTGCATATGACACAGCAAGCTAACAGGTGGACATGTTTTGTCATAAAATACTTGATCAGCACCTTTTGATTCATTGTGTAAAATTGCATCTTGCCTAATGAAGCCTTATGATGAAACACGTCTAACTGTGGGTCTGTTCCTGTGGTGCCTCCAACCTCCTCAAAGTTGCTCCAACTTTCAACTGTCCCAGGCGTACACAAGGGTGGGAGGGGGTAAATGGACCAATGCCCCCCCCCCCCCCCGAAGGTCTATGTGCCCCTTTGGTAAACAAAATTAATTAATTTGTGTTTGGTTTTTAGGAAAAAGTTGGGCGATATTCCGCTTTTGCGCACCTTTATATAGGTAAATTGAATTAACATTTCAGTTGTAATGGCGGAGTCATTGCGGTTGGTTGAGGGGATGGGTGATTCAAAATATTATTGTTAGGTAAGTACTGATAATGTCTCTGTTTTGAGTGCAGTTCTAATGAAATCAGACGTGTAGAATTAGTATAAAATATTTGGTTTTCCTATAAAAAGGTGTGCAAAACCGGAATACGGCCAAAAATTGTTGAAAATATGCCCCTCAAAAAATATATTGGGTCAAATATGGCGAGTTTTTTGGGTTGGGGTACTTTATGCCCCCCTAAGCAAAAATTACCCCCTCCTGGAGTGAATCCTGTGTACTCCACTGGCAACTGTTCTATCCTATTGTACAGACAGTTGCAAGTTGGAGCAACTTGGAGGAGGTTAGAGGCACCACGGGAACAGGCCCTATGTAAGCTTTGCCGGGTTGTTTGTCTAATGGGAAATGATCATTTTCTTGTAAAACAAGATGCATCAACAATGCAAGTTAACTGCTGTTCAACTGGGCTCGTCATAACCAGTGGCGTACCCAGGATTCACTCTAGGAGGGACAATTTTGCTTAGGGGGGGGGGGCATAAAGTACCCTCACCAAAAAAAAACTCAGGTTTTGGCCAGCTCTATTTAAAAAAGGGCATATTTTCACCATTAAAAAAATATATATATTGATCAAAGGGGCACGTACAGAGTGCAGACCTTACCTTACCTTACTTTACCTTACAGTAATCAGGATTTTTAGGCCTCAAGGCCTGTAGTACCCGCTCTCATCAAGTTCATGATTCCTGGCATGTCTCAGTCAGTGTCACTGGTATGCTGAACCTGACGTGAACCCAATGGGCGTCCAATCTAGCCTTGGAAGGCATTCAGCGAAGGAGCGCAGACCACTTTGGATGGGAGGCCATTCCAACCATTCACAATATGTGTGGCGAAGGCGAATTGTCTGACCCTTGTGGTCGCCGAGGACTTGCAGAGTTTGAAAAGATGGCCTCTAGTTGGACCGTCAGGGGGAATTGCCCTGTTTGCCCCCCCCCCCCTCTTGCGTATGTCATGGTCCTAACCTCATAGGCATGTCTCATGAAATGTAGGTCCCATATTCCTACATTTCATCCAAATCTGAAGGTAAGGTTTCATTGTTTGGTTGTGTCAAAATACTGTACTGTTCACACTGTGCATGGTGAAAATAAAAAATAAAAAATAAAAATAAAATAGCTTACTTTTCCTGCCAATACTTTGGAGTGTTTTAGTGTGTCAATATTGTCTACACTATGATAACATGAAAGTCCACTGTTAGAACCTGACTGAAGTGTACAACCAGGGAGGGGATGAAGTGCAGCCTTGTGGAGAAACTATATAACCATCATGCATTATTTTGGCTTAAATATTTATATTGTTACAAAACATTTTGTATTTTAAAACATTGATACATCTACTGTGAAGGACTCTAACACAGCCATCATGTTTTATATTAGTACAGACAATATTATTTAAGGCTGCAGCCTTGGTTTGATCCATGCCCATGGGCATGGATCAAACCAATGTTTGATATTTATATGTATAACACATACATATCTTCCATAGGTGTAGATTTATATACTTTTGGGGTGGCCCTCGCCCCCCCCCCCCTCCCCCTCCCCCTAATGTTGAGTTCGCCCCCTCCCCCAATGGTACCCGCTCGGCCCTCCCAATGTTTTTGGCCGCTGGCGGATCCAACAGGGGGCAAGGCGGCCAAGCCTCCCAAACAGCCTGAAAAGGGCAGCAAATTGACACGTTTCCTATTTCAAAAGAGAGTATATGCAGCTTTTACTAAGAAAAGCTTGTTTTAAATCCCCTCTTTATGCATAAAGATGCGAAATCCGGTGAATTGTTAATATATTTGCAATGTTCTATTTTTAGGGGATTTTTCTGAAGAAATGGTTTTTATTGATTTCTTTTAAATTATTTTTTGGCGGGGTCAAAAATCAAAGTTTTCACAAATCCGAAAGTCAATTTTGTAGCCCTTGCCATTTTCTATTTTCTGACATTTTGTATTGCATTTTGCTCAAAATATAGAATTTACATGCTCTCTTAACCCGTGCACTGCAGGTTTGCGCCGAACACGAACTGCAGGGGGGAGTTGATTTCCGCTCCCCCCTGATATCTCGAAAACTACGCAACGTAGCGAGAAGCGAAAAAGAGCATTTGATAGCTTCATACATGTTCTATCGAAAGTATTTCAGTGTTTTTTTAAGTCAGGTCAAAATTGAGGTCACCAGAGGTCATCAAAGGTCAAATTTTTCAGTTTTTTTCTCCTGTTTTAGAACATCGCTCCAGAAATTCCCATATATCTCAGAAACGCTCAGGCACGTAGCCAAGGGGAGGGCGGTGGGGGCGCCCCCCCCCCCCCCCCCCCCCCCCTGGAGGCCAGAAGGGCCCTTTTTGGCGCGCGAGGGCCATTTTCGGCGCGCTGCGCGCGCCGAAAAGGACCGACGAGACCGCGCGAAGCGCGGTATCATAGGCTCTTTACTACACGAATCGTGGTCTTTAGAGAGTTTAGAGGACTTCAGAGGCCCTTTAGGGCCATTAGGGCCCTCTCTGAAAGACCAGAGGGCCCCTTGGACGTTCAAAAGAGCCCTGTGCATGTCAGAGGGGCCCTTGGCCAGACCGAAAGGGCCCCTGAGCGGGTCACATAGCCCCCTGAGCACGTCCAATGGGCCCCTGAACACGTCGAATGGGCCCCTAGCCAGCACAGAGGGGGCCCTGGGCAGGTTGAGAGGCCCCTGACATGTCGACAGGGCGATAAAGCGGCCAGCGCAGTCCTTTGCCAGGTCATGAGGGCCCCTGAGCAGGTTGGAGGGCCCCTGGACAGACCAGAGGGCCACTGTGAAGTTAAGAGGGCCCCTGTGCAGTTCAGAGGGGCCCTGACCAGACCAAAAGGGCCCCTAGGTGGGTCAGAAGGGCCCCTGAATATGCCTAATGAGCCCCTAGCCAGCACGGAGAGCCCCAGGGCAGGTCGGAGGGCCCTCGGAGCATGTCGCAAGGCGACAAAGCAGCCAGCGCAGTCCCTTGCTAGGTCGGAAGGGCCCCTTCGAAGGTTAAAGGGCCCCTGGAGAGACCAGAGGACCCCTGGAAAGTTAAAAGGGCCCCTGCGCAGATCGGAGGGGCCCCTGACCAGACCGAAAGGACCCATGGGTGGGTGAGAAGGACCCCTGAACATGCCGAAGTGGCCCCTGGCCAGCATGGAGGGGCTCCAGGGCAGGTCGGAGGGCCCCTTGAGCATGTCGGCAGAGCGACAAAGCAGCCAGCGCAGGCCGACCAGAAGAGTCGCTGGGTCGATCGGAGGGGCTCCTGGGCAAGTCAGAGGGGCCCCTGGCTAGACCGAAAGGGTCCCTGGGCCGGTCGGAAGCCCCCTGAACATGCAGGATGAGTTCCTAGCCAGACTGAAGGGGCCCCTGGGCAGGTCGGAGGGGCCTCTGAGGAGGGGCGGTGGATTGCGGGGGCAGGGTACCCAAAATTCCCCCAGTCGAAAATCCTGGGGGCAAAGGGTAGTTTTGCCCCCCCCCCCCAGATTTTAGCTGCTCAATCTGGGGGCAACATGACCCTTCCCCTTCCCAGGATTTTCATTTGAGGGGTGGGGGATTTTGGGTACCCTGCGCCCAAGGGCGGATCCAGCCGGCCGTTTTTTGTGGGGGGGGGGGGGGGGGGGGCAAACCGTTTTTAGCGGACCTTACCTACCCCCAATTTCGAATTTCTCCCCGGATTTGGGCCACTTTATTTTGCAACCACACTATTTCGAATTTTTTCCCATTTTTTTTTACGTTTTCGACCTTTTGGGATATCGAAAAAGGAAAGATGTCAGCTTGCAGTTTGTATTGTTCCGACATTGCCTTACACTGAGAAAAACTATGTCAATTGTCAGCTGTACCCAGGGGCGCCGCCGATAATTTTTGAGTGGGGGGTCGGCTGAAATGACGAGAAAAAAATGTACTCCAATTTGTTATGCGTGTATTTAAGCCTTTGCAACATATTTAATGTGGATTTGCATATTATAGTAGGTACTTGCTGCTTCGCGATTTTTTTTTGCTCGGGTTTGCCTGATAAAACCCAGAAACATAGACATTTTTAGGTTCTTAGCCTTGTAGAGGATAAGAAGCTAAAAATGTTATTCATTCAATTCAGCGTTACGACGAAACGAAGACAATGACGATGGCTTCGTTATGACGATGACCACTGATGTGACGCCGCGAAGCGGCGTGAACATTTCAATTTTAGGTCGTGGAAAACGCATTTTTAATATTGGAACCAGACCGTGAGTGGAGCCAAGCCTTAGGTAACCACCATTTCCTGGTTGCACATCTCGGTATGATGCAAAATGTTGAAATGAAGGTAGTTTTTCATATACATTAGACTCGGATAGTAAATCACGATGGCCGGTGGCAGTCTGCGTTCAATAGTACATATGATAATAATAACTGTAGTCTGTATACATACCTATGTACCGAACTGTAACTAAACAACTGGTAACGGTGCATATGGTTTCAAAGTAGCAAGAGGCAGACCGACATTTCCGCGCATAAATGGTCCCTGTGGATCTGGAGGAGCCTGGGGGAGATGGCTTGGAGAGATAGTCCTGGCCTGGTCCCCACTATTAGCTCTTCGGGCCAACAAGTTGGGCACCGCTGGAACAGCTTCCGGTTACCGAAGTCCGCGTCTTTGCGTTCGCGTCGCCTTTTTCGGAACTCGGCAGACAAGCTAAACATGTAGCCCGCTTTAAAGATAATATTTTATGAAGAGAGTTGGCCCTGGGGCCAGCAATTACCGCCAAGGAGAGCCTCTGCAAGACACTTAATGGAATTAATTTTCCAAATTTGTATATACAATTGCGAAACTTGTGTTATGCTGTGAAGCGGCGCGAAATTTTGCAATTTTTGACTGTGGCTAGCTTGATTTTGACTGCTGCAATTTTGGGATGCCCAGTACCGTTCTAAAAACGCAAATATAGCATGCATTAGATTTCACGTCTGGGGGGGGGGGGGGCAAAACATAGTTTGGCCCCCCCCCCTTAAACTGCGCCCCGCAATCCGCCGCCCCTGCCCCTGAGCATGTCGGCAGGGCGACAAAGCAGCCAGTGCAGTCCCTGGCCAGGTCGGAAGGACCTCTGAACAGGCCGAATGGGCCTCTTGACACACAAGAGGGGCTTCTTGGAAGGTCAGAGGAGTCTCTGGTGAGACCGGAAGGGTCAAAGCACGTAGAGATCCCAGATGAAGATTAAATACAAGGAGGACTTACTCCACAATACAAATATTAAAAGCGGAGCTTTCGGGTATATTGTAATACCTTCGTCAGGGTGCTACAATATACCCGAAAGATCCGATTTTATTTTTTCCTGTAGAGTAAACCCTCTTTGTATTATATATATCACCCACTCCACATCATGTCTTTTCGCTTCGCGGATCTCAGATGAGTCCCTGAACAGGTCGGAAGGGCGTAGAAAAGGTCAGAGGGGCCCTAGACGATCTGAAGGGATCTTGGGCCTTTCAACAGTAAGAATACAGTTGTACAGGGAATAACACTCAAAATTTTCGCGCCGCTCCGCGGCGCAATTTAACTACAAATTCAATTATATGCGAGTTAGGAAAAAAATCGGTCAGTTTCTCGGCGCATTTATGTGTTATGTTGCTACTTTCCTATATTATTGGGCAAAATAGTTCACTTTAGCACTTTTTCCCGCACTTTTAAACGCACAATATAGCAATTTTAGAGGTCCGCAACATACGCAATGCGACGCATTGATGAGAAAGCAACCCAGGGCATAAAACTCAAAATTTTCGCGAGTTCCAGGTCTTGAGCTTAAAAAAATATTCCGAGTTGGTATAGCTGATTCCAAATTCGTGTCGCTGGTTCCAAAGTCGATGTGGCAGTTTGCTAACTCCAGCTCCTAAACGTTGGTATAGCCCATGCCATACCTGCCATACTGCATTTTACAGCCTTGTAACGTGCCTTTTCATGCGTTTTTTTTGGGGGGGGGGGGCCTTTCAACGCTTGGGAAGGGGCCCTTTCAACGCTCGGGAAGGGGCCCTTTCGAGGCGCCGCCCCTCCCTGGACGAAATCCTGGCTACGTGCCTGGAAACGATGATAGTTGGAAACAAACGGAAAAAAGCAAACGCCAGTCAGTGAAATTTGTAATCGCTAAGGTGTCCTCATATTTGATCTCAGGTCAATATTTGAGGCTCCAGAGGTTAAAAAGAAAATGCCGTTTTTTGATAAATCGTGTTTTGCTATTAACTTTTTACTTAATCAAGATAACGGAGAACTGTTTACGCCATTGTGTTTATCTTGTCAAGGCGCTTTGAATGATATATATGCAGGGGCGCAGCCAGACCTTCAGAAAGGGGGGGGCAAGCACCTGGGAGAGGCCCCCCACCCCCAAAAAATACCCCTGGATATGAAAAACTCTACGGATTTCGGCCACTTTATTTTGTGAGGCCCCCTTTTTAGTTTTTTTTTTCTCGTCTACTTTTGATGAGCTGGATTGGACCAGGACCCTCAGTAGGCATTGTACTGAGCGCATAACTAATTTTTATTGTTACGTACTGGAGAGAAAACATATCTTAGCCATGACAACAGGTGGGAGTCGGCTTTTGAGTTGGGGGCGGCTGAAATGACGAAAAAGTGTACCCCCATTTTGATACGTGCCTTTGCAGGATTTTTAATGTGGGTTTTCATGTTATAGTAGGTAGGTATGTACTTGTTAGTTAGCGCCGCGAAGCGGCGCGAAATTTTTACGGTTTTGCCTGATAAAACCTAGAAATATAGGCGGTGTGCTTTGTAGAGGATAATAAGCTAAACATGATATTCATGCAATTCAGCGTTACGACGGACCGATGACGATGACTATGGCTTCGTTATGACGATGAGTACCGATGTGACGCCGCGAAGCGGCGTGAAAATGTGAATTTTAGGTCCTGGAAAACGAAATGTTAATATTGGAACCAGACCGTGAGGTGAGATGGCTTGGGGAGATGGTCCTGACCCGTTTCGACTATTAGCTCTTCGGTCCAGCAAATTGTGCACCGCTGGAGCAGCTTCCGGGTGCCGATCTCCTCGTCTTTTCGTTCGTGTCGCCTTTTTCGGAACTCGGCAAACCATGGTGTGTCAAAAGCGGAAATAGCCGGCGCCCCGCGCCGCCTCCCGAGCGTCGGCCGCCATAGGGAAATGGGCACTTTTTTGCATTGTTTTCGCTCTGATGACGCACTGAAACTAAAAACGCCTTAACTAGCTATGACACGCAATAGGAAGATGTATTAACTACGCTATAGAAACATTTCTGTACCTCTGTGACCAAAACTCGATCCGCCATTTTCATGTTTGTGAGTGATTGCACGGACAAATTAACATTGAACGCGGGTTTTTCTATGGATTTTTCCGACCTCGCAGCATTTTACCTTAATTTATTTCGTCAGGGTGGATTATTTCTCTTAACTAGCTATAAGGCGTTAAAGACAATTATTCAGTGCATATGATCATTCAAAAATAAATCACATCAGACTTAAACCCTATCCGCCATTTACAGTTGCATATCACGAATTAAATTAAAAAAATATAGTGGAGCAAGTTGACTGGTTCCTATCTTAGCGAATGTGCACGTCTACTTCGTGACATTTTAAATTAAATCGTGCTAAATTTTATGCTATGCTGAGTATGACACCTTTTTTGTAACTATTATTTTTATTTTTTTAAATAATTGATAAAAATGATGTTATGTGAAAAGTGAATGAGTAAATATTTCGGAGTTGAATACCGGAAAAGTTGACAGGGTTTTAATTTCGAGAATCTATGTTAAAGCCTAGCCACGCTATTGCACCTTGGTGCTAAAAAGTGGCTTGAATGGGTGGAACAAACACAAACATCAAAAGATAGCAAATCAAAATGGCTACAAAATGGTTACCTCGGATTATATATCGGGGGGGGGGGGTTGACCCCTCCCCCCCTTAAAAAAGGAAAAATACCCTAAAAAAAACATTTTCCAACATTAAAAAAAACAGAATATATGTTAGATAACCACATATGGACAATACCCAAACCCAATTTTAAAGCAATATCTTTATTTTTGACTGACTTATGGCTCCAAAGTATGAGTAACTCATGACGTCATATTTTGAAACTGAGTTTGTTTGCTTTTAGTGACCAGATACAGACACATAAATTTCAGCGCTGCATTTCTGAGACAAAACTGGTCTAGAAACATGGCTTTTTTGTATTTAGGTTGATCAATTTGAAATTTTGAACTTATGTGACCTGAGCTTGCCCTGAGCTTGACACTAACTTCACTTAAATGAGGTTAGATGGTAAATGACTATCAATATAGAATTATACGTGCAAAATAGCCCATGCAACATGTGTCGCATGACTTTCGTGGATCTTCTTCGCATAGCGACCTTTTATGACCTGCCCTTGACCTTGACCTTTGCAAACAATCTCACTTTAGCTTATGCTTATGCGGGTTGTGTATTATACCTTTGGGAGTACTTTGGGTGATCATGTTCGCAATCAAAGGCTTTTGATGGAAAGTATGGCTCATAAACTCAAATGCCTCGATTTATAACTTTTGACCCGACTTTGACCTGATATATGACCTCAATTTGACAACTTTGAGTACGCTTTAGATGCGCCTCATTAAGAGCTTTCGAATGCCGCCTTGCTTGTCTCGCTGCGAACATTGGTTCCGGAGATAACGATAACGACAGTCAGAGCCATCTATTGGTAGGCCGACGAACTATTCCCGACCGGCTATTTCCCAATCTGACACACCATGCTAGCTAAACATGTAGCCTGCTTGAAACTTAGAAGTGAATATTTTATGAAGGGAATGGGCCCTGGGGCCAGCAATTACCGCCAAGGAGAGCCTCTGCCAGACACTTAATGCAATAATTTTTCCCATTTTCCAAATTTGTATAAGCAATTGCGAAACTTGTGTCATGCCTAGCTGGATTTTTACTGCACTGCAAAGACAATTTTTACGATACATTTTTATTTTTTCCCTCAAAAAGTGTGTGTGTGTGTGGGGGAGGGGGTCGACCCTCCACCGCCTTCTAAAAGTGGGGGGAGTTTGCCCAGACCTCCCCCCGACCCTCCCGTCGGCGACGCCCCTGGCTGACAAATATTGCAGCACACACTTCTGAGAGGAAAATTGTTAAATTGTTTTGTACTACCATCACTCCCCCCCCCCACGAATTCAAAAACGCATCAGACTTATCAAATAACCATTTTGAAACCCAAGAAAACATTGCACCAGGTGGGTCAGAGTACAGCACATTACCGCTCATTATAACCGCGCCGACCACGGCTAGCAGGCGCTCCAGCTATAGCAGGCGCTGCAGGCGACGGCTAGAAACCCCTGGGCAGGCTCGAGGGCCCCGTTCACAGACTCAATGGACCTCTGGATAAGCTTGAGAGGGCCCTGAACAGACTCAATGGCCCCTTGGCAAGCCGAGAGGCCCCTAAGCAGACTCTAATAGCCCCTATGCAGGTTCGAGAGGCCCCTGAACAGGATCAATGGACCAATGGGAAAGCCCGAGAGGCCCTTGCACAGACTAATGACCCCTAGGCAGGTTCAAGAGGCCCTTGAACAGACTCAATGGGCCCCTGGGCAAGTTCGAGAGGCCCCTGGGCAGGTTCGAGAGGCCCCTGAACAGACTCAATGGGCCCCTGGGCAAGCTCAGGAGGCCTCTGGGCTGGCTCTAATGGCCCCTGGGCAGGTTCGAGAGGCCCCTGAACAGACTCGATGGTCCTCTGGGAAAACTATGATGGGCCCCTGGGCAGGTTCAAGAGGCCCCAAAACAGACTATAATGGGCCCCTGGCCAGACTCGAGAGGCCCCTGAACATACTCAATGGGCCCCTGGACATGCTTGAGAGGCCACTGAGCAGGTTTGTTGGGCCGTGGGTGGGCTCAATTGGCCCCTGGACAAGTGGACATGCTCTAGAGGCCCCTGGGCAGGTTTTTGGGGCCCCTGAGTGGGCTCAATGGGCCCCAGGGCATGCTTGAAAGGTCCCTGGGCATGTTTTTGCACCCTTGAGTGGGCTCAATGGGCCCCTGGACATGCTGGAGAGGCCCCTGGACAGTTTTTTGGGCCCCTCGGTGGGCTCAATGGGCCCCTGGACATGCCCAAGAGGCCCCCTGGGCCGGCTTCGAAAGCCCTTCAGTGTCTCTGAGGGCCCTTGACATGCACCAGAGTGACCCTTGTCTGGTTTGAGGGCTCCTCTGTGACTTTTTGAAAGCCAGAGGGGCGCCGTCACTGGCCAGAGGGGCGTCGTCACTGGCCAGAGGGGCGCCGTCACTGGCCAGAGGGGCCTAAAAACAGACGAAATCTCATGAGTTTTCATTAGCTAATGCAAATGGTATCTGGGCCAATCTCGGCGGGGCCCCCTGTGATCCGTAGGGGGCGGGGCAATTGCCCCCTTGCCCCCCCCCTGGCTGCGCCCCTGATATATGGTGACCTTGTTAAGTCAACTTAACAATTTGACCTAAGGTCAAGGTCAAGTGGTGACCCAGGTAGGGCATGTTGCATATGGGAAGACGTGTCTCGACGAGACAAAGACATTGATGTTTGTTTTACTTCTCTATCTTCATTATGTCGAGAGTTATTGACAAAAAAGTGATGGTGACCTCGCATGACCTCAAATGACCCAATAGGGGTCACTGAACAAAACTTACACTTGGATCATCAAGAATATTCTATAATAACATGATCCAGAAGTAATTGGACTAGTACCATGCATATCCTTGAAATAGGAAGCATTTGTATATTTCCCCATTGACTTATTATGGGAGGTTACGAAATTGACCTGACCTTAGGTCACCGATATCAAAATTCCGAGTTATAAGAATTGTAAGTACTGATGCCCTCATGACATCCTGTAAGTTTCAACCTGATCGGTGAAAAACTCTGCTTGGGCACAACTGCAAACATGTTTGGTGGTGGGGTCACTTGATCTGGTCTGGTGACCTGACCTGAGATGACCCGAGCATATTTTTTTTCTCAAAGTGTGCGCAATTGATGTCCTAACAGGTGTATCAAAACCCGGCGGCGCTGCGCGCCGCCGTTTTTTCGCTATCTTTGAAAAACCTGAGGGGGGGGCGGAAATCAACCCCCCTGCAGTGCGCGGGTTAAAGTTTAGCTGTTTTTTTTTATTCGCCAAACTCGTGTGTAGTAACGTCACTAAATTCGTGATATCTCGATTTTGTTATCGACAAAATTTCTTCATTAATGCACAGAAGACGTAAAATTTGTGTAGGAGAAGGTACCCAAAGTTTAACGTTGATACCGCTATTGGTTTTTGAGCTATTGCGAAAATTTGTCGGGGGGGGGGAGATATTTGCCCCCCCCCAGTCATTGGCAGGTTAACATTGCCATTTTACTAAGTAAGGGTTCCAAGTAAGGACTCGGGCCTTCTGGCGGATGCAGACCGGCCCAAAACGTTGGTTTGAGTGGCTGTCCGACAGATTTCCAAAACTCATGAGATTTCGTCTGTTTTTAGGCCCCTCTGGCCAGTGACGGCGCCCCTCTGGCCAGTGACGACGCCCCTCTGGCCAGTGACGGCGCCCCTCTGGTCAGTGACGGCGCCCCTCTGGCCAGTGATGACGCCCCTCTGGCTAATATCGGCGCCCATCTGGCTAATATCGGCGCCCCTCCTGCTAATGACATCACCCCTATAGCCAGTGACGGCGCCCCTCTTGCCAGTGACGGCGCCCCTATGGCCGGTGACGGCGCCCCTCTGGCCGGTGACGGCGCCCCTCTGGCTAGTGTTGGCGCCCCTCTGGCTAGTGTTGGCGCTCCTACTGCTAATGACGGCGCCCCTCTGGTTAGTGACGGCGCCCCTCTGGCCAGTGACGGCGCCTTATGGCCAGTGACGGCGCCTTATGGCCAGTGACGGTGCCCCTCCTGCTAATGACGGCGCCCCTCCGGCCAGTGACTGCGCCCCTCCGGCCAGTGACGGCGCCCCTCCGTCTAATGACGGCGCCCATCTGGCCAGTGACGGCCAGTCACATTTACTCAGTATTGTGTACCTAATTGGCTCCGAATAATGGGCTATGTGATAATAAACCTAAGACACTGTAATGACGGCGCCCCTCTGGCCAGTGACACCAAATGACAAATGACAGTGAGGCCAGTAAGTGACTCCAAATGACGCTGTTTCAAAATGTTTTTTTTTGTGCTTGTGCTATTACGTTAGCAGTATTATTTGTGTTGACGTCATCATTTGTCGTTCACGTTGTTGTTCACGTCATCACGTTGTTCATACTCAGTCATTGTTGTGTTCTATGTCGCCATATTGTTTTTTAAAAGGTAATTGTTTCTCTTTTCTTGTCTGCAGGCCGCCAACGTTCAGCCTCCGCAAGCAGGTCGCCGTGATCGACTTCTCGGCTCATATGGGCCGGACTATGCGCGGAACGACGACGGCATTGTGAAGTGAGGACATACCGCTAACCTTTTTATAAATTGTCTTTCTGTCTGTCATCTTTCCTCTATTGCAAAGCGCCGGTATGGTCAGTAATGCACGAGGGATTGAGCTCGCCTATTACATCTCAAAATGCTGTTCATGTCATGTAACTAGCTGTGGTCCTTGGTTGTCCGGTTGTCTTCCGGACTGTCTCTCTGTTGTTTAATGTCGTACAACCAAAGGACATAATGGACGTTTTGATGCCCTACCATTATTACATTTACGCCAGGCATTATACCTCGCTTACATCGTTGTTTCAGAACAGTGCGGTGCTTCGAACGGGTGTCGGACTCCTGCATCGTGACGCCCATCAAGGTGCCAAAAACCTTTCTGCACGTTCGCCCGAGTCTGGCTAAGATCGTGGCGATGCGGAAACGGCGGGGCATCTGCGGCCCCATCGTTCACCAGGACGATCCCCGCCGGTCGAGTGGGCCGTACGGCCATCGGGCTACAGGCCCAGATGAGTCGAAGGAGACTCTCGACAGCAGCTGGGCAGAGCACTCCCGCTTCAACGACAGCGTCCAGTGAAGCTGGAAGCGGGGGGGGGGGGTCGACCCGATGTGTGGTGATCAGGCACGTTGCCAGGATTTTTCTCAGGAGTGGGGTGGGGGGCACGTCGGTGATAGAAACAAATTTCGCTCCTCAGACATATGTGGGGGGGGGGGTGGTCGTCAGAGAATCTCATTTTATCTAGTGTAAATATACTTTCCTCGGGGGGGGGGGGGGGCGCAGGGCCCCGGTAGCCACCCCCTTGTCTACGTCCCTGGTGGTGATCAGCATTGCTTCGTGGTGCCAGTGTTGCTGGGTTGAAGCACCAGCTATGACACCTGTACAGTGTACAATGTATATAATATAATACTCATCCAGTACATCATTTGACCATAGAACTTGGTGGCTTGCAATGTGTTTACAGTACGCACATGAAGAGGGAAGAGCGTTTCAATTTACCTATACAATAACCATGTGTACAACATGCGGTAGCTTTTCGCGACGCCGGCACTGTCTAACACCTTACGGCGTTGTGCACCTGAAAGACGGGTCGCACGGAACTTGGACGTGGCACGAGAACGAATTTATATATTCAGATATTGCATTCAATCACATAGTATATTGCACTGTACATCCTACCGCTGAGAGATCTTATTGTTCCGGGTTCACCACAGGGAATACTCTGTGCGGAAGTATGAACGTTACATTCACAGTATATCCGTACAAAAGGTATTAAATGCCAACAAAATTGCTTGCGCTCCTAGTCGCACAGACTGCGCAGTCAAGAGCGAACGCACACAGCGCCGCCACCGGGCTATACATGAACTAAATATACATAGGAGTTGCTCCGCGAGACAGGTCCACGATCCGCTGTCGCCACAGCCAGACTGGTTATTGATTCGACTCTGATTGCATCGATTAGAATCGTTCAATCAAAACCCCTGAATCAAAGAAGAATCGATTCACCACCGGATTGTTTTATTCATGAATCGTGATTGAATCAAAACTCGCATAGAAACAAGGCTGTTTAAATCCAAAAGGTTGTGCAATGCTATTATGTTAGTCCGTCCCTGTAGCTCAGTGGTAGAGCGCTGGACTTCTGACCTATCCCGGTACTGGCAGCCCGGGTTCGAGTCGCTTCGGCGCTCGCTATTTGCTCCTGACTGGGGTGGCCTGCGGCCGGTGGCAGCGGTCGCAATCAAGGTCAGGTGACGTCAGTGAGCGGGGCGGACCGTGTCCAGGTATGTCGGGCACGTAAAACTTTCGTCTCTAAATTCTGCCGGCCAACAGGAATTGCGCGATCGGGTGGTGAGGTCAGGACCTGCGCAACAAGCTATGCTTAGCGTGGGTTCTGACCTCGGAAATCCATCCATACAAAAACATTCGGACTAAATTTATTAAAAAAAAAAAAAAAAAAATGGTGAGTCAAACATGATTTGATCAAAACAAAAATTATTCTTTGAATCGGAAAGAATCATTCCTCAAAATGTTTATCCATGAATCAAACGGTGACTGAATCATTTATATTCCAAAATGAGTCGTGATTGAAACCTTCCAAATACGGTGAATCAATAACCAGTCTGGCCACAGCATCAAATGCATCGCTGGCACGGCGCCAGCGACGTGCCGCCCGTAACATCCTCCACACAAGAAGAAGAGCGGTTGAATACTCTACAACGAAACTTAAACTGCTGACACACGGTCACACACAAAGATGAATTCCTAACTTCCTTCCTTACATGTCGTCTCAAAACAAAAACTTCAACTAGGCCAGGCACAGGCACGTAGCCAGGATTTCGTCCAGGGGGGGGGGGGGGCGCCTCGAAAGAGCCCCTTCCCGAGCGTTGAAAGGGCCCCTTCCCAAGCGTTGAAAGGCCCCCCCCCCCCAAAAAAAAACTCATGAAAGGGCACGTTACAAGGCTGAAAAATGCAGTATGGCAGGTATGGCATGGGCCATATCAACGTTTAGGAGCTGGAGTTAGCAAACTGCCACATCAACTTTGGAACCAGCGACACGAATTTGGAATCAGCTATACCAACTTGCAATGGCGCGAAAATTTTGAGTATTATGCCCTGGGTTGCTTTCTTATCAATGCGTCGCATTGCGTATGGTGCGGACCTCTAAAATTGCTATATTCTGCGCTTAAAAGTCCGGGAAAAGGTGCTAAAGTGAACTATTTTGCCCAATAATATAGGAAAGTAGCAACATAACACATAAATGCGCCGAGAAACTGACCTATTTTTTCCTAACCCGCATATAATTGAATTTGTAGTGAAATTGCGCCGCGGAGCGGCGCGAAAATTTTGAGTTTTATTCCCTGTACAACTGTATTCTTACTGTTGAAAGGCCCAAGGACCCTTCAGATCGTCTAGGGGCCCCTCTGACCTTTTCTACGCCCTTCCGACCTGTTCAGGGACTCATCTGGGATCCGCGAAGCGAAAAGACATGATGTGGAGTGGGTGATATATATATAATACAAAGAGGGCTTACTATACAGGAAAAAATACATTCGGATCTTTCGGGTATATTGTAGCACCCTGACGAAGGGTGTTACAATATACCCGAAAGCTCCGCTTTTAATATTTGTATTGTGGAGTAAGTCCTCTTTGTATTTAATCTTCATCTGGGATCTCTACGTCCTTTGACCCTTCCGGTCTCACCAGAGACTCCTCAGACCGTCCAAGAAGCCCCTCTTGTGTGTCAAGGGGCCCATTCGGCCTGTTCAGAGGTCCTTCCCCGACCTGACCAGCGACTGTACTGGCTGCTTTGTCGCCCTGCCGACATGCTCAGGGGCAGGGGCGGCGAATTGCGGGGCGCAGGGTACCCAAAATCCCCCCTCAAATGAAAATCCTGGGAGGGGAAGGGTCATGTTGCCCCCAGATTGAGCAAGCTAAAATCTGGGGGGGGCAAAACTACCCTTTGCCCCCCAGGATTTTCGACTGTGGGAAATTTTGGATACCTTGCCCCCGCAATCCGCCGCCCCTGCTCAGGGGCCCCTCCGACCTGCCCAGGAGCCCCTCCAGTCTGGCTAGGAACTCATCCGGCATGTTCAAGGGGCCTTCCGACCGGCCCAGGGACCCTTTCGATCTAGCCAGGGGCCCCTCTGACTTGCCCAGGAGCCCTTCCGATCAGCCCAGCGACTCTTCTGGTCGGCCTGCGCTGGCTGCTTTGTTGCCCTGTCGACATGCTCAATGGGCCCTCCGACCTGCCCTGGAGCCTCTCCGTGCTGGCCAGGGGCCACTTCGGCATGTTCAGGGGCTCTTCTTACCCGCCCAGGGGTCCTTTCGGTCTGGGCATGGGCCCCTCCGATCTGCGCAGGGGCCCTTTTAACTTTACAGGGGCCCTCTGGTCTCTCCAGGGGTCCTTTAACCTTCTAAGGGGCCCTTCCGACCTAGCAAGGGACTGCGATGGCTGCTTTGTCGCCTTGCGACATGCTCCGAGGGCCCTCCGACCTGCCCTGGGGCCCCTCCGTGCTGGCTAGGGACTGATTCGGCATGTTCAGGGGCCCTTCTGACCCACCTAGGGGCCCTTTCGGTCTGGTCAGGGCCCCTCTGAACTGCACAGGGGCCCTCTGGTCTGTCCAGGAGCCCTCCAACCTGCTCAGGGGCCCTTATGACCTGGCAAAGGACTGCGCTGGCCGCTTTGTCGCCCTGTCGACATGCTCAGGGGCCTCTCAACCTGCCCAGGGGCCCCTCTGTGCTGGCTATGGGCCCATTCGACGTGCTCAGGGGGGCCTCTGACCCGCTCAGTGGCCCTTTTGGTCTGGCCAGGGGCCCCTCTGACATGCACAGGGCTCTCTTGAACGTCCAAGGGGCCCTCTGGTCTTTCAGAGAGGGCCCTGGTGGCCCTAAAGGGCCTCTGAAGTCCTCTAAACCCTCTAAAAACCACGCTTCGTGTAGTAGAGCCTATGATACCGCGCTTCGCGCGGTCTCGTCGGCCCTTTTCGGCGCGCGCAGCGCGCCGAAAAGGGGCCTCCAGGGGGCCTCCAGACGTCCGGACAAAGGGGCCTCCAGGGGGGGGGGGGGGGGCGGCCGCCCCCGCCGCCCTCCCCTTGGCTACAAGCCTGGCCAGGCACACAGCACATGAACACAACCAAATTACGCAAACTTCACGGCGAGTAGCGGGGGGAGGGAGGGGGCAGGCTCGACTGCTTACCGCCACAGGAAACCTACACTGATTCGTCTGCGCTGTCATCAAGCATCACATTAACGTCTAAGTTGTATTTGCAATCAATGAGAATGCAATGCGAGTTCCGAAAAAACAGACGTTTCGACAAACATTTATAAGTATTTAAATTCTGAAGATATTTAAGTCAAGCAATCACAATCTGCTTCATGCAAACCTGGTGCCGATTGTGATTGCTTGACTTAAATATCTTTATAATTAAAAATGTATAATTAGCACTGACGAAGACGCTCTGTTTGTCGAAACGTCTGTTTTTTTATGAACTTTCATTTCATCGTCATTGATTGCGAATGCAATGATCATGTCTGATACATTACCGTCTAAGTCAGCTACACTTGACACAGTGCTACATCCGTCCGGGGTTCAGCTCACACTGACTGGGTGCTCTCTCTCTCTCTCTCTCTCTCTCTCTCTCTCTCTCTCTCTCTCTCTCTCTCTCTCTCTCTCTCTCTCTCTCTCTCTCTCTCTCTCTCTCTCTCTCTCTCTCTCTCTCTCTATATATATATATATATATATATATATATATATATATATATATATATATATATATATATATATATATATATATATATATATATATATATATATATATATATGTTAAATGTTAAATCAATGCTAAATGCCAGACTAGGACACCCTACAGCACGCCGTCTTGAAGTTCTCCGAACCCCCGGTACTGGACCCTGGGGTCGAGCCACTTGCGTCGGATGGCCATGATTGGAGGTGGAGGTGGGGGATCCGTGTGCCTGCGGTGGTACCGGCCAAGCTGGCCTCCACCTCCCACGCGAGGGCCGGGTACCGCACCAATATGTCCTTGAGGACTGTGGAGGTGCGCGGTGTGGCCTCTAGCTGTGACACAAGGTCCTGATGACACAAACATGAAACATGCATAAATACTTATTCCATCTTCCCGTGAAGGGCTGCAGACAAGCATGTTGATACAATGTTCAAATGGCAGTCAAATGGATTGCTGAAGTGTTGTCCATTTATTCATTAAAACAATACATCTTACAGAATTTTATATTATTACTAAACCAATAAAGCCTGAACCTAAAGGGCCAAAATATTATATGGAAGTATTGATAGTGCATATGACAACCATGCATGCCAACGTTTTACTGGATTGAAGACCATTCTTGCTTGCAAATGAAGAAACACATACATTCCATTGAATAACATGTTGCATGTGTTTTTCCCATTTGTGTGGCAACATTGCAAACTTCACATACTTTGTGAATTGTGATGGCAACACATCTTGTCCATGAGCACATATAATGAGACTGCTCCAGGCTCCTGCATCCTGGGCTAGGCTCAAAATCACTGTGTGATCATGAACAACAAATGCTGGCAGAAAAACAAAACAAAAACATTGCACACATCAGTCATAGTAACAATTACGAGCTGACATGCTAAGCTCGTTGATGAAGCGAAATGGTAAATCTTTGACAATAGAAATCATAATGAAACATAATAGATGAGTAACTAAAGTTTCTAACTACAAGAAGAGATAAAGAGCAACAAATAAATATGCTACATACCTACTCACTCAGGCTCCTAGAATTGCTTTGGAGCTGGGGTGCAGAGTGGAAAATTCTGACTAAAAAGAAGTATAAAGAGTGGAAAATTAAACCAAAAAGCATATGTACCAGGCTTTATCACCCAATTACCTGCTCACCAAAATTAGTTATTATCTATGCCAATGCTTACCAGTCTTTCCATCCACAAGCTGTCCCTATAATTACATCCATAAATCAGTATCAGGTTTCCAATTATTTAATGCATTGTAAAATAAGGAGTGGAAAATTCACAGTAAAACTCAGGAAAAATAGTATCCATAGGGTGTCATTTTCCACCCAAATTTCCCAATGCTAGGATGCTTCACTTGTGGGCGCTTCGCTCCCCTGCTTCTCTTCATGCAGCTTTTGGTTGTACCTAAAATGGATATGTAAGGTAGTCAGAAATATCAGGAATATCATATATCAGGAAACATTGATAATCAGTTGGACAAATTACTAAAATTTAAAGTGCAATTTTGCATGCAAGAAATAAGATTAAAAAACATCCACACTAACATGTACCCAGGGGCGTAGGAACTATGTTCAAGTTGGGGGGGCAGGAGTCATTCTGAAGTTGATTCTTTCCATGCAACGCCCATAGGCGTAATGTTAAAATCACAAATGTTTGGGGGGGGGGGGGGGGCGGCTGCCCCCCTGGCTCCTACGCCTATGCATGTACCTAAGTTACATCCATGTAAGGATACATGTAAGGATATAATATTTTGTCACAGCTTTCTAGCAGTTGTTGTTGTTGTTGGGTTAGGGCTCTAGCAGACATTTCATGCTATCTCATTATTGATGATATCAACACACCAAAGCTCTGGTGCTTTACTGCATGTATTGTATACGCTCAGCTGTGATGGGTACACATTTAATGTAAACTGTGTAAGGGCCATTTTGGTGAAAGAACCAGGTATGACAAGGAAGGATACATAGGTATAGCTGATTCTTGAGTGCATTATTAGTATGCTTCACATGATAATAATAAAAAGGAAACCATGTACAGGCAGGCCTTGACAAGACTGCTACAGACTGATCAAGCAACCTCATCCTATCCACTCATACCGTAAGACTCACAAAACATTGCTTCACTTTAGGATAATTGATAACTGGTAACTGGTCCAGGCAGAGTTGAAGATACCAAATTTTGTTGTGTGGTATATGAGACATCTAGTTATCCAGTATGTACCTACAAATGCGAATAAATAGTTCAGAGCAAACAGTTGTAGAGTATATGATAAAACGTTTTGTTTTGTTCTGTTTTATTTTGTATTGACGTCTTCACTATTGTCTCTGGTAACGCGTCATATTTTGGTTACAAGTACGCCGTTGTTGTATGCAATTGCTTCCATATCCAAGCTACCATATGCATAACGTCATACATTATCCTGAAGTTTTTTATGGCCATGAAGGGGAAAAGAGAAACATGTCCATTTCTCAACGGATATCCATCTATCGTCCAAACAAATGTCATATTCGTGATTTTCAGCTCAATATACCCCGTATAGCCAATTTTTATGACATTTTTCAAGGTGACCTATTCCCTTTAATACAGAAACGCTTTGGTGATTTGGTGTCTTTCAGCTATACAAGGACGGGAGCGGCACAAAACCAGGAGTGGAGACCGCCGCACGCCAAAACAGTATGTAGCAGAATACAACGTTTACATCATAACAGGTACGAGCACACGAATGCTAATATATAATTCCCACTAGGGCAATTGTTATTAGCATTCGAGCGCTCCGTTGGAGACAGAAGCGGCCGACCTGAGCCCCGCGGGGGAGGGGGGGGGGGGGCGGAGGGAGGGACGAGTCACCCTCCAGCTGACTCTAGTTCCGAGCACCGCCGCTGGGCGTCGCGTCAGCGGCGGTGCTCGGTGCTACGAAAGGTATTGACCTTTCGTTCGGGGCATCCCCGCAGTTCGCACGCTGCGCAAGATTTTAGCCTCGTTACCCCACCACCACCCCAACACCACGCCTACCCCATGACCGTTACACGTCTCCTCCTGCCAGCCGTCTTTTAGCTGAGTGTCTTTCAGCTATACAAGGACGGGAGCGGCACAAAACCAGGAGTGGAGACCGCCGCACGCCAAAACAGTATGTAGCAGAATACAACGTTTACATCATAACAGGTACGAGCACACGAATGCTAATTATGTTTTCTTTAGGTTAACTATGTTTGTATTTGCAATTTTCAATATCCAATTTCCACCGTCCAGTATCCTAATCGTGTTATATGTGTCCTCTTGCAGAATTCATACTACTTTTACCCCAACTACTTTTCGTCAACTAATTTGTATCACTTCTTTCCCAACTATATTTCCCTAACTACTTTTCACCTAATTTTTTTATTCAAACTTGTTTTACCAAACTAATTTTTCCCATAACTACTTTTACTCTCCCCCAACTTCTTTTAACTTTGCCCGAACTACTTTTGCCTCAACTACCTTTGCTCCAACTACCTTTTCCATAATACTTTTCCCAACTGCATTTCCCCAACATATTTCCCCAACTTCTTTCCACAACTACTTTCCCAGGCTACTTTTCTCCTAACTAATTTTCTCCAACTACTTCCCAACTGATTTCCCCAGTTGGAGAAAACGTTTCCCAACTACTTTTCCTCAACTACTTTTCCCCAACTACTTTTTTCCTACTTCCTTTTCCCAACTACTTTTTCCTACTTCCTTTTACCCAACTACTTTTCCCAAACTACTTTTCCCAAATACTTTTAGTTTCATAGAATTGCTAGATATCAACACCAAATAAATACAAATTATATCGATTTTCCAGCTAGTCAAAAAAGTAAAGAATGTTATCCATCTATCAATCAAATATCCATTAATCTATCGGGATGCAATCTATCGGGATTGCGAATCTATGGGATTGCGACGCGGAGCGAGCACAAGGCGCTAGTAGATATTACTATTTGATAAGCGTATGTCTTTATGTCTGTCTGTTCATCCGGCACCGCTCAGTTTATTCAGTTTAGAAGTCCCAGTTAATTCACGTGCTGAATTGGTGCGGATACCTCCATCCCGGAGATGCCAGCTAGCTATGCTGACGCACCGGAGTTGGTGGGCGGTGATCCCTTGACGGGTAATAGGTAATTATGTCCTATGCAGTTCCAGTTCCAGTCCAGTTAATTCACGTGCTGAATTGGTGCAGATACCTCCATCCCGGAGATGTCAGCTAATCGTCCAGCGGAGCGGACGGGTTAGCACTAGTATTCATTAACTGGTAGTTATATTCGTGTAACTGGTCAAGGGCGGATCCAGCCGGCCGTTTTGGGGGGGCCAAACCGTTTTTTAGCGGACCTTACCTACCCCCAATTTCGAATTTCTTCCCGGATTTGGGCCACTTTATTTTGCAACCACACGATTTCGATTTTTTTCCCCCATTTTTTTTTAGGTTTTCGACCTTTTGGGATATCGAAAAAGGAAAGATGTCAGCTTGCAGTTTGTATTGTTCCGACATTGCCTTACACTGATAAAAACTATGTCAATTGTCAGCTGTACCCAGGGGCGTCGCCGATAAATTTTGAGTGGGGGGGGGGGGGGGGTCGGCTAAAATGACGACAAAAAAATGTACCCCAATTTGTTATGCGTGTATTTAAGCCTTTGCAACATTTCTAATGTGGATTTGCATGTTATAGTAGGTACTTGTTATTTAGCGCCGCGAAGCGGCGCGATTTTTTTTTTGCTCGGGTTTGCCTGATAAAACCCAGAAACATAGGCATTTTTAGCTTCTTAGCCTTGTAGAGGATAATAAGCTAAAAATGTTATTCATTCAATTCAGCGTTACGACGAAACGAAGACGATGACGATGGCTTCGTTATGACGATGGCCACTGATGTGACGCCGCGAAGCGGCGTGAACATTTCAATTTTAGGTCGTGGAAACGCATTTTTAATATTGGAACCAGCCCGTGAGTGGAGCCAAGCCTCAGGTAACCCCTTTTCCTGGTTGCACATCTCGGTATGATGCAAAATGTTGAAATGAAGGTAGTTTTTCATATACATTAGCCTCGGATAGTAAATCACGATGGCCGGTGGCAGTCTGCGCTCAATAGTACATATGATAATAATAACTGTAGTCTGTATACATACCTATGTACCGAACTTTAACAAACAACTGGTAACGGTGCAAATGGTTTCAAAGTAGCAAGAGGCAGACCGACATTTCCGCGCATAAATGGTCCCTGTGGATCTGGAGGAGCCTGGGGGAGATGGCTTGGGGAGATAGTCCTGGCCTGGTCCCCACTATTAGCTCTTCGGGCCAACAAGTTGGGCACCGCTGGAACAGCTTCCGGTTGCCGAAGTCCGCGTCTTTGCGTTCGCGTCGCCTTTTTCGGAACTCGGCAGACAAGCTAAACATGTAGCCCGCTTTAAAGATAATATTTTATGAAGAGAGTTGGCCCTGGGGCCAGCAATTACCGCCAAGGAGAGCCTCTGCTAGACACTTAATGGAATTAATTTTCCAAATTTGTATATGTAATTGCGAAACTTGTGTCATGCCGCGAAGCGGCGCGAAATTTTTCAGTTTTTGACTGAGGCTAGCTTGATTTTGACTGCTGCAATTTTGGGATGCCCAGTACCATTCTAAAAACGCAAATATAGCATGCATTAAATTTCACGTCTGGGGGGGGGGGGCAAAACATAGTTTGGCCCACCCTTAAACAGGCTTGGGGGGGGGGCATGGCCCCGTTCGCCTCCCCCCTGGATCCGCCCTTGGTCGTGGGTCTAGTTATTCCTTCGTCGACGACGAAATCATTATTTATGAACGTGTTCATTTTTTTTCTTAAAATTTCACAGAACACGGAATTTTATTGTTTTGTATATGCGTTGAGGCTCATATTACAGTTATTTATACATATTTTTTATTTTGTTTGGGGGGGGGGGGGCAAAAGACATGTTGGCCCCCCCTTCCAGGCTTTTTGGGGGGGGGGGCATGGCCGGATTGCCCCCCCCCCCCTGGATCCGCCAGTGTAACTGGTAGTTATATTCGACGTTTGTTTGTCCATTTCAGAGAAGAAGAAAAAAAGCGAATTACGTGTGGAACTAACGCCACTAAACGTGATGGGTCAACTTTCAAAATCAGCGGCTCAAGAACAGTTGACAATACCGTGTGTAGTGGCGTAACCAGGATTCATTCAAGGGGGATTTTTTATCAGGGGGCATAAGGTACCCCCACCAAAAAAAAACTCACCGGATTTGGCACACTCTATTTTTAGAGGGGCATATTTTTAACCATTTTCTCTCAATACAAAAAAAAACATTAATTTTGTGTTCGACCAGGTGGTCCAAGGTACATAGTACCTACATCCACAAAAACTCGCCGTATTTTGGCCAGGCCGGCCAAATTTACTGTGAGTTTTGTGAGAGTACCGTGGACACATGCCCTATTTCGTGTACTGATGCACTAGCCAAAGGGACCAGGTCCAGTTGATGCTCCAAAGGCAAATATTGTTCATCCGTGAATCCCCAGATCGGCCTTCCAAGAGCCACGGTCAACCCTCTATTTGGCCCGGTCGACCCTCGAGGGGCTCAGCTAACCCTCCAGGATCCCCGCTCGACCCTCCAAATTGGAAGTGCGCCCGTGACCGTGGGTATTATTGTGCTACACAAAAAAGAAACTTAAACCATATTGCAGGAACTGTGATGTTTGTTTGGTAGTTTGTTTTTGCTGGCTATTAGTGGTGTCAATCGGTTACCGAAGTTTTGGTAACCGACAAAATGTTGTGACCGATTTGGTAATCGGTCAGTCAGGCTCATAAGTTTTTGGACACTTGTCGGTCAGCTAAATCTTGAGAAAAAAAACAACACTTTTTGTCACACCTTCACGCATGATATCCAGAAAATGTGCTCCAAATTCAATCAATTAATGTAAGTACTAAAAAGAACACATGATTATTACATCAATATTGCAGATATTGCTCACAAGAGGAAGTGAGATCCTGAAAAATAAGTATTTTATAGTTATACCATCTTAAGTAGCATATGCCGCAGGATACGGCATACACAAACCAGTAACAGGTAACCACTAACCAAGCATAATAAGGCAACACACAGTGCACAATGCACATTGATGCTGACTGGTGTTTAAGGGCGCTCCGACAACGAAGGTCACATGGCGTCCAATGTCCATAAATGCACATTCATGACTTTCAAGAAATAAATGACCCTTGTGATATTTCAAAAGTGAGGGTAGAACCACTTCATATATTTCGAAGAATGAGGTGTTACTGAAAAGACAAGGGAAATTACAAAAAATGAATAAGGAGAAAACAACAAAAAAAAACTAGGAGGCAGCCTGTATCACTTACGGCCATAGTTGTATCAATACACCATCTTAACCCGCGAGTTACTGGGGTATATTTCATAACCCGACTTACTGGGGGGGGGGCTATTTTTAGCCCCCCCCCCCTCTGATCTACGGAACTACTGGACCGAATGTAAAATTTCAAACGGTATTCGATAGCCCTGTGAAATTTATCGAGGGAAACATAATTGTGTTGACCTCGGGGTCACCGATGACGTCACAGGTCAGGTTAAGTACAAAATGTTTGACCGTGTCAAAAGGTCTCGATGGATGGAATTGTCGCGCAAAATTGCGATATTAAACGCATAAACTGTCGATAAATCGGTATAATTCGTGTGTCTGACACTTCTAAGTACCTTTCTAAGCTGTTTATGACCTTGGGTCAGGTCAAGGTCATCCGAGGTCACGAGGTCAAACTGCAGATTACGGTCATTATGCGTTGTAACACATGTTTGTGGGTTTGTTTTTCGTCTAGAACGCGAAAAATGGCCGTAGAACATTGTTTGTTCCATATAAATATAAGTAAAAAGCAAAAATGGAAATGCGTTTTTTATGCATAGTAATGCTGTGAGAAGTGGTCGATTTTTGTCATTTAAAGGTGATAACTCGGTCATTTTTAAAGATATCGACTTTAAATTTGGTACACATATTCACCGCATACGTCTCGATTACATATATTCCGGTTTTTGGATAATTTTGATTTTTTCTTGAAAATTTTAAACAAAAAATGTATTTGGATTTCTCAAAATTTTGAATTTCGAAAAAACTCACAAATCCGAGATAGCAGTTTGATAGCCTGGTCTATTGTTAGTAATTTGATTTATAACAATTTAGTTTATCTCAAATATCGTACCTTTGACAGCGTTTTCCGCAAACCATTATTTTGCAACAAAAACCGAAGAACATGACGTCACTCTGACGTCATTCCCGGTTGACCTATCATAGCCTCATATTTTTCCGTTTGCTAACATGTGTAGAATTGATGTGAGAGAAGGTACTGCAAGTTTGGTGACGATACCAGTGTTCGTTTAGGAGTTATTGCAAAATAACGGGAGGGGGGGGGGGGGCAAAAAATAGCCCCCCCCAGTAACTCGCGGGTTAAGAAGCAAGCACAAACTAGTAACCAAACCACTGGCACTAACCAAGCACAATAATGCAATGCAACGCACAATGCAATTCATAATGTGACAAGATATAAATGATCCTTATTCCTTGTGCTATTTCACAAGTGAGGGTAGAACCACTTCATATGCCTATTTCAAAGAATGATGCATAACATGTATATATATATATATATATATATATATATATATATATATATATATATATATATATATATATATATATATATATATATATATATATATATATATATATATATATATATATATATATATATATTGTTTGTAATTAACATTTATTGCACAGTAACTTCACAATATCAGCGACAATTGACAGTTCGCAGTGCACAGTAGTTACAGTACACAGTAGTTACTACACAGTTGGTTATTGATCACCTCAGTGTCAACGGCAGTTCACAGTTCACCGTAGAGACACAGTAACCCCACGACAGCACACAGGCACCGGCAAGAGGAGCGGCAGCACGCGCCGATCATGGCGAGCGGGACGAGCGGGAGCGGACAATAACTTTGGCAGCACGCGCGGACAGCGGCGAGCGGGACGACGGCACGCGACAGCAGCAACGACCACGCTCCAACGCGGCAGCAGACTGATCCCCCTCCGCACTCCGGTCGCAGCTCGCGCCCGGCCGGCGCCGGCCTAGCGCCAACCGACACCCCCGAGAACGGGAATTCGCAGCGGCGCGTCAGGGATAGGATGTCTTTGAGGATGTTTGAGTATATGGAAAGAATGGGGGTGGGGGAACAAGAGTGAGCAGATGATTACCACGTTTATGTTTGCGTGTGCAGTTGCACCTATCGAGTGCGTGTGTGTGTGTACATGCGTGTATATGTGGGTGTGTTTGTATGTGCATGAGCGTGTCTTTGTGTGCGCATGATAATTTCAATATTTAGTTCTGGCAGCATTTTCAACTGTTTCCATTTATCGTAGTACTTGTCTATGTTTCTGGATAATCTAGCGGAGTGAAGCTCCTTGTGCGCTTCTAATTGCATGCTGCTAAAAAATGTTGAATCGATGGCTATTATTATGTGCGTTTTTTCACATTCATCAAGGTTTGGAGAAAAAAACATGTTCTCCTGCTAAAGTTGCATACGAGTCCAAAGTATGATATCAGTACGTCCGAATTTTTTTTAATGAAAAGTCTGAACCGCCATGCACTCCCAAAAAAGATGCTTTAGTGTTTCCACATTAGAAGAACAAAAGGAGCAGGAGTTGTTTTCAGCTTTGCCGATAATGTGTAAGAATTTGTTGGTGGCTATGATTCTTGATATCAGACGAAAGTGGAATGCTTGAATATATGTGTTCTTAGTAGCAATACTTATATCCAGCATACTCCCAGATTGGAAATGACTAACATCTCTAATCCATTTCTCTTTCAGTGTTTTCTGCGATTTACCATATTGTGTCTTTAGACGCGAGGTGTATTCTTTATACGCCAGCCGTCATATTCTAGCAGTTGTTTGAACTACATTTATTCTATGAGGAATGAGAGGGTAGAGAATACGATATTTGTAATTTGACTCCTTGACTATACTTGGAAGACTTCTTATAAGAGAGGCGTAACAAAGGAACGTCATTTGAATCACATACCTAGTTTCTAAATCATTTTTACTATAAAGTGTTCCTGTTGTATTATTTATAAGATCCGCTATGAATCTAAGTCCTGCGCTATCCCATGTTCTTATTATACTGTTCCTATATTTTGAAACGTTGGAAAACTAAAGTTTCTCAGTTATTATTTGGTCACTACTTTGGTTGAATGAGTCCCAGAAATCGCTCCAGGCTGAGATAACCTCTTTCCAGAAAGGATTTTGTAGTTTTAATTTAACTTTCGCAAGGGCTGTTCCATACGTTAATAGTTCCGGAATAGGGGGTAATTCCTTCTGTATCCAAATAGACCAATCGTGTTTGGAACTGTACTGTCTTGTAACCATGTCACCTTCATACTTTTAACAAAACTGTTAACATTTGTAACCCATCGTCCTCGAGGCCTTGAACAACTTTCGGTCGTTTAACTTTGTCATTCTTATCCCCCCATATAAAACGAAATAGTTTTGTCTCAATCTGCTTGATGTCTTTTTTGCAGGGTGTAGGTAATGACAAAAATAAGTGAACTAGTTGAGATATTAGCAAGGATTTAACGACAGTAATCCTCCCGAGTAAAGTTATATGTCTCCTTTTCCATTGCAAAATTTCTTTCTCAACTAGGGGTAACCTGTGCTTTAGGTTGGTTGTAAAAATTGATTCGTTGTTAGCACTAA
>JAXIVJ010007815.1:0-58655 GCA_036785665.1 Chirona hameri
ATATATATATATATATATATTATATATATATATATATATATATATATATATATATATATATATATATATATATATATATATATATATATATATATATATATATATATATATATATATATATATATATATATATATATATATATATATATATATATATATATATATATATATATATATATATATATATATATATATATATATATATATATATATATATATATATATATATATATATATATATATATATATATATATATTATATATATATATATATATATATATATATATATATATATATATATATATATATATATATATATATATATATATATATATATATATTATATATATATATATATATATATATTATATATATATATATATATATATATATATATATATATATATATATATATATATATATATATATATATATATATATATATATATATATATATATATATATATATATATATATATATATATATATATATATATATATATACTATATATATATATATATATATATATATATATGTCAATGTCGCAGAAGGTCACCATGTGCAAAATATACACGAAAGTCATGCGACATATGTTTTATGGTTACACGTATAATTCGATAGTGATAGTCATTTTACCACCTGACTTCATTTAAGTGAAGTTAGTGTCAAGCTCAGGTCAAGGTCAGGTCACATAAGGTCAACATTTTAAATTCATGAATATAAATAAAAACGCATGTTTCTGGGCCAGTTTTACCTCAGAAATGCAGCGGTGACGTTCATTTCTTCGCAGCTGGTTATAAATAATCCCATTGTTTTAATACGTCATGAATTACCCACATTTTAGAAGCCATAAGTTAGTCATTGTTTTCTTGTAATTGCCCATATGTGGTTCTCTAATATTTAACACGGTTTTTAATATCTTTGAAAACATTGAAATTGTGAACATTTAAACAAATCGTGTTTTGAATTTTGGGGGTCAAAAACCAAAAATTTCCAAACTCCGATATTTTTTTTAAAATTTAGTCTGAATGTTTTATATGGATGGATTTCCGAAGTCAGGACCCACGCTAAGCAGAGCTTGTTGCGCAGGTCCTGACCTCACCACCCGATCGCGCAATTCCTGTTGGCCGGCAGAATTTAGAGACGAAAGTTTTACGTGCCCGACATACCTGGATACGGTCCGCCCCGCTCACTGACGTCACCTGACCTTGAGTGCGACCGCTGCCACCGGCCGCAGGCCATCCCAGTCAGGAGCAAACAGCGAGCGCCGAAGCGACTCGAACCCGGGCTGCCACACCGGGATAGGTCAGAAGTCCAGCGCTCTCCCACTGAGCTACAGGGGCGAACACTAATAATTTTGTAGCCCTTGTCATTTTTTATCTTTTGAGTTTTTTTATTGATTTTCCTCAAAATATGGTCTTTGTACGGCCTGTTAAATTTTAGCTGATTTTTTCGTTCCAACTCGTGTGTAGTGACATCACTAAATTCGCTACATCTCAACGATTTTTTGTTCCCAACGAAATTGCTTCATTGTTGCACAGGAAGACGTACAATTGATGTGAGAAATGGTACGTAAAGTTTTACTTTGATAGCGCTATTGGTTTTGAGCAATTGCGAAAGTTCGTGAGGGGGGGTAAACGCTCCCCAGTCAATGGCGGTTAATAACAATGTATAATTTGGCTGTTTATCATTCATCTCAACGCGCAATTGTTTTAATGCACAACTATAAATTATATGCATATTACTGCCCGTTGGAACGATATCAATGGACTATGGAAAAACAAGAGTAAGTGTGACTGTTTGTGGACAAGAGCAGGTGAAATGAAAATAAGTCATCTCAAGCCTCCCCCCCCCCCCAGTCAAATGTCCTTAGACGAGTCTCTGCAGTGTCCCGGTGTAAATAGCACGAGACATTAACCGTGTGAAAATGTTTATTGTTGGCAATTTGTCGAATGATTCTGGTTTGGAATGGAGAACTTGGTGTGACTTATTTGAATACTACGATTGAATAGAATAAACCTTTAATTCGAACATGAAAACCAAAATGGCTTGCCGATCACGAAAGGATTATCTTAATTTCATTCATTTTAATGTCAGCGCCGTAACAAGCCACATCGCGCGCCCAACCCCCGAGCTTGTATGCTGAGCGTGGCTTTGTGGAGAAGTTCCTTCGCAACGAGAAAAATATGTAAAGACGCGGTAGAGTGTCGATCATTGAATACATAGAGCGAGAATTACCATATGTGAGATTAAATGTATGTTGTTAAGATGCAATGAAATAATGATGAAATAAGATGCAATAGTTTTTTTAAGTTTTTGTAAAATGTAAAATGTAAGTTTTTTTTAATATGCGTGCTATCGAATACTCGATAAACAACTATGGGGAGACCGTAAACACGACGAAATGCTGCTATATAGCGCCAAATGACCATTTGTGATCGGCACGCTCAAAAACACTAAGGATTCGGGGGGGGAGGGGCTAAAACGACCCCCTAAGGTTTTTCCGCTCCTGTCCCCAAACGAGTAATGAATGATACGGCCATCAAACGTCTTGACTTTTCCTAAATATTCATTGGGCACATTTGCAAAGTTGTCAACATTGTCAGCTCACCAGGGGCGGCTCTAGGCGTGTTTTTTTTGGGGGGTGGGGCATATTTTGGTTTTCAGCGTGACTCGGCTTTTTAAAGGAAATCAGTTACCATTCTCTAACCGTTGTAGATACCAGAGGCCTATTTCACAAAGAAGTTAGTAATTGCACATGTTTGCGATTACAAACGCAAGAAAATATTGCAAACCTCACAAAAAGACATTTCACAAACATTCGCCACCTCTGAATTACCGATTGTAAAGAAAATTGTAAACACAAATGTTAGTACAGCAGAAAGCTTGAAATCAAGAACGTTTGTATTAAACTTGATGCTAATGACAAATAATTTGATTGTTAACAAATTAATTTTACAAATATTTACATTGTGGTTTATTTTTTTATTCAATATAAAATTAGTTATAGGGAGAATAATCTTTTAATTAACATTTCATCGGAATGCAAACTCTGATCGTAAAAATACATCTTGGTAAGCAGTTAGAGTAAACATAATTTGACCATTCACCAGGTGGCGGAGCATAACAACAGAACTACTCTTAAAGAAAGATCGTTGAATTTCTCGACCATTTGTTCACCTAACCTAGCCGATTTCCTACGTCGTAAAGGGTGAAGGTTCACTGCACATTGCACAAGACTTCGTTGACCGCTGCAATTATATCGCCATGCGGGTTCTCCGCGCGGAGGTTGTGAGGGGCTCACAGCGCAATCGGTAAGGTGCACTGGGACTTCAAAGCTGGAGATCCCTGTTCGAATCTCTCGGGAAATAACTTCTTTGGGGGCAGCTATACCTATGCATAACTAAACCATTACCCTAACAACCTCGGCAACGTAACAGCCTCACCAAGAAAATAACCTGAACAGTCAAACAATGTCAACTGTCAATGCAGTTTCTGAAATTTAGAACCCCTGACCCACTGGAATTACAAGTTTGTAATTGCAAACATTTCCTCACTTCTGTCAACAGAAGTGACACTTCTGTCACTTCTGTCTTGTGAAATCCAAACTACAAACATGTGTACAAATTATTTGTAATTACAAAGAAATTCTTTGTAATTACAAACTGTTTTGCGTTGTGAAATAGGCTACTGCTTACAACTTTCACACCTTCCCTTGCTGCTTTTTGTAGACATTTGGAAATTTTCAAATTTTTGGATTGCGCATGGGCGCCTTTGGGGACGTATTTTGGGAGGCATTTTGGGTCACTGGTATTTCATCGAAATCTGAAAGATAAGAATGTTGAACTCAGTGATCCTTCTTAGCTGTTCTTTTCACACCTTGTGTGATTGTTTTTTGGGGGGTTTCTCACAGGCGACTCCAGGAACGGGTTTTGGGGGGGCAAGTGTACACACACATTGTGTTTAGTAACTCAAAACGTTATTTCGCGGTGGACTATCTCGTGTAATATCATATGCATGGATCACAATTGTATTTGGGGCATAGGCGGTCCCAGGGATGAAATTAGGGGGAATTGTGGACCCATGGCATGCCACTACATAGCAAAATATATCAATAGCCAAAGATTAAGAAAACAAAAGGCAATGCTCAATTCCCCTCCCCTTCCCCTCCTGAGCACGCCACTGCACAAATAAAAAACTGCCATAATTTACTTGCTCATGCATACACATGCATATCATCATGCATACATAATGATAAGCATCTAAAACAGAAATCAAAGCGGAAAAAAATAATATTATATTGACATCTTTAGATACTCCCCTTTGGAATTGCCTGAAGACGCCATTGGGCTAATTTCCCCAAACTTTAAAAAGAAGTATATGTTAGAGCATACAATTAGGTGCCGAAATCCAACAACATGAAAACATTGCGTTCAAACAACGTCCCAGGGCAATAATCTACAAATGCATGTTTCCCCCCTTGTTTTGCTACCTGTATCCGTCCATTACAAATTGTCGCATATTTATGAATACAGGAATGTAGTTCATGTCCCAAGGAATCGAATGCCGCTTTCCCAGAGAGAATCGGTCCAGCAGTTTCCGAGATGCGAAGGGGGGGGGGGCGAATATCCCCCTCCCCCGACAGATTCGTATTGTTTTTAGCCCGACAGTAATAGGGTTAAGCGGAAGTTTATGTAAGGGCCGTGAGTGTTGTATGGGGGCTAGCAATTGAGAACGATTGATGAGGATGAAATGAGCTGTTGGTACGTCGATAGTATCAGGCGTGTATACGAAATCTGAATCCTAAAGTAAATGCAAGAATCTAGCAAATCCACCTATAACATATTTTATGAATATTACTGCCCGTTGAAACGATATCAATGTACTGTAGGGAAAAAAAACAAGGCAACGGTAAGTGTGACCGTTCTTGGACAAGAACAGGTGAAATGAAAATAAGTCATCTCAAGCCTGCCCCCCCCCCCCCCAAGTCAAATTTCCTTAGACGAGTCCCTGGCACACTCTGCACTCCAAAGGTCGGGCTTTTACCGAGTTATCGTGTCAATGTGTCGACACGGAAGTCATTTAGAAATCCATTAACATGCACAATGCGTAGCATTGGATTCTGAAATAGGAAACGCAGAGGAGCAAATAACATCACCATAATCGCGCCTTTCAGCTGTCGGGAAAGTCCACAGGAGTCTGGGAAGGCCTGTGCAGCAGCAACTACTCCCAACTCCGACACCCGTTCCAGTCTTGGTTTTTCGACCAGGGCCTATCGACCAGCCCGTTGTTGCGCCGCGCGGCAGAGGCGAACGTCTCTCTCAGAAGTGTCACACCACCAACTCTGCCGGTCAATCTGAATCCGGCTGAAGCTTTAAGCAGTGGCCACAGCTGTGCCTCGCTCGCGGGCTGGCAGGGGTTGGTTCTTGTTGTGCCGCCCCCTCCCCCTCCCCTGGGCCCCGGACGTGTAGACGACCCCACTGGGATGCTGGCGCTAGAAGAAAACACCAATCCGTTTCGGCCGGGAGGCCTTCTGTTTTCTGTTTGGCGAGAGCTTGTTTTCTTTTATGTGCGCTGTGCGACTTGTCTACGGCGTAACACTAACTACCGAAACGAATACAAGATACAGCGTAAACAATCATCGGTCACGCAGAAAACTCGGCAGCGTCCTATTTCCATTTTTGTCTTTTGAAAGCCATCGTAACACAGACAGGAGCATCGCACCAGCAACGCCTGCAGCTAAAGCGTAAAGCAACTGGATCCTTCACTTATTATTCCCGTTTTGTATGTTTGTTCCACAAGCATTTGCTCATATCAACAAAAGTGGATGTTGTTTTCGCAATGTTCATTTCACGCCCAATGGTCTGTCTAACATATCAGCTACGTGCCGAATTCAGACACTTCGATGCCTTTTCGTGGGCACTCAAACAACAGCAATGAAGCGACCACACCATATCAACTCCACCATCACCCATACCCGCAGGCCGCAATTCCACTGACGGAACCGACATCGGACCATAAGCGCGGCTGCATTTTCGTCGGCCCATGCAGGGACGCATTTTCGCCGAGCCATTGACGATCGGCCAATTACCCCTCGCAGTGACACATGAGGGTGGTTAGATGGCGGCAATGACGGTTTTCGCGAGACTCATCAGCGTTCCAGTGAAATACGGTATTTGGACGGGGCGAGCCGGGCAGTATTTCGGTCATACAGCCGCGCGGAGTACTAAGGGCGCATTCACGTCGCAAAGTAAGGGTCCAAGTTGGGGGGGGGGGGGGGTATGTGGGCGTCGTTGATCACTGGATGGTATAAGTCAACAGAAAACAGCTTAAAGGGACTATCCCACCTTAAGATTAGATTTGAGTTGAGATAGCCATTGTGATGGCTTGGCATTGAAATTAAGTATGGTAGCAGTTAAAACAACCACAATGATCTAATCAAAAAGATATTCGAGTTTTATTTTGACATCTGTAAAAAATAAGGTCCATGTGTATTTGAATAGGGCCTCTAAACCGACAGCGTCGTCTCTCTTTACCCAACTGGTAATGATAGATAGATATACTTGTTTTAAGGTGAACCTTGGAGATATTTGCTACGTTTCAATAGTTTGGTAGTTGGGTTTGTTTTGTATTCAAAGCGCCAGAATTGTCTCAAAATAATTGTGCCCATACTTTGGCAGCGTAAAGGATTTCGGTGTAGCTCTCTAGAGCTCAATATGACGTCATCAACCCAAACATTAAAACAAAACTTTGTATTAAATTGAGCACTGTTTGCGAGAAACAAATGTCATAATCATGTTCGGCAGAAATTACTTCATATTGTGCACCACAAGCGGCGTACATTTGACAACTTTTGGGAAGGTGGGACAGTCCCTTTAAAGGGACTGTCCCACCTTTGTGAACCTTGTCGAATCACACTTAATTGTATGTCTACATGTCAGGCGAGGTCAGCTGAACATGTTCATTAACTTTTTTTTCTAAAAAAAAATGTTTATCTTGGAAGATATTCAACTTTTAGTTTTAAGCGGAAAGTTGGGTTGGTAACGTCATATGATTTTTTTAATAATAGGGAAATCCTTTGTGCTGCCAAATGTATCGCACAATTTTGTGCCGATATCTATTACGCAGAAAAAGCGAACCACCCGGTGTCAAGATTGGCTTAGATTGCGAACCACCCGGGGATCGAGAAATGAAAGACGAAAATATTCCAAGGCTGACCTTAAAACATGTCGACTATCATTACCAGTTAGGTAAAGAGACGACGCTGTCGGTTTATAGTCCCTATTCAAATACACATGGGCCTTATTTTTTACAGATGTCAAAATCAAACTAGAATATCTTTTTGATTAGATCATTGTGGTTGTTTTAACTGCTACCATACTTAATTGCAATGCCAAGCCATCAAAATGGCTATCTCAACTCAAATATAATGATAAGGTGGGATAGTCCCTTTAAGAGTCTATCCAGTGGTTAGTGGGAACTGGGATGGTAGTCTATTTGAAGATACCACCTTGATTACTATTTGTGACCATGGTCAATATAAGGTAGCAATTCCAGACGCCGAAATAGAAACTCGTCTCAGGCTTTGCATTACACATATTTAGCGGAGGTAGGCTTGGACAAATTCGTTAAAAATAGCGTATAATTAAAAAGACAATGCGGCAAAGAAACTGCAGATACAACTTTCTGGAGCTTTTATATCAGGAGGGTCTTAGACTTGTACGAAGATGGCTGTGCATGAATACATCATGTTCATTTATGCTCATGTGTAGCTCATGTGTGCTCAAATATGTTAACTTCCTCAGGAGAATCATATCGCAGAGGATAATCATTTGCCGACACAATGTGATACTGAAATTATGTCTCGAACAGGAAATTCAAACTTGGCGTTTGTGAGGTGTCGTCTTAATTTGGGATTTTACGCTTTAAAGCACATCACATCCTGGCCATAATGTTTTGGTTCAAAATCGTTATCAAATATTGACAGACTTACAACCCACACTATATGTAATCGTCATTCTCTAACACTATCGACATACATACTTTGTGATCTCCCTCACTATTGGTATACTATGGATATTCACAGTCCGAGAATAGGGGGGGGGGCTAAAATTTCGCTCCGCTTCAGCAGCGAAAAGTTGTTGACCGGAGGGGGGGGGGCGGAGTCGGGGCGTCAGCGCGAAAAATCGTTGAGTGGGGGGTGGTGTGGTGTCGGGTTCTGAAAGCGAAAGTCATTGACGGGGGGGGGGGGAATTTTTGTCTTCCTAATTGTCACTACTTATAGCCAATGCAGTAACACGCGGGGCGGGGACATCTTTGTACTGAATGCCCGCCATGCTCCTGTGGGGGAGGTGAATTTGCCCCTAATTCCCCCACTCCTCTGGATCCGCCAGTGGTGAAAACCAGACAAACCCAATTTTACCTCTTCTGTCGCTTTCAAACGTTTTTATTTGTAGCTGAGTTCACGCTGAGTCTGATCTTGACTAGTTGGAAATGCTAAAGATGATGAGACTTCTACTCATAGCACCCATAAAATGCAATCGGGATAAGTACCTAAGCATGGTGCAAAATGGGTGTGAGATTTAAAATTGGTACCTGCAATTACTTGAGTCTGGATATGACCTGAGGCCAAAGTAGTCATCCCAAGCTATAGTAATTTAAAATAACCTTGACAATGAAAAATATTAACTTTACCTACACATTCACAACGTGTGAATTGTATTTGGATACATGTTTACAGGGAAACGGAAACAACGCTACCCAAGTCCCAGTCACAATTCCTCAAATACTGTCGAAATGCGTTCCACGCACGCTATTCAGCGCTATAAACTTTGGCGCCAAAACGCGATGCTTTTTTTAACTTACGTTGGTTGTAGGAATCGCTCCAGATCGAAAATAGCGCCAGACGCGCCACGCGTATTTGGAAATGTCGAATACAAAGTCAAGGCCCATCATTCTTAGGGACAGTGGCGTAACGAGTATCAACTATCAGGTCATGCAGGTCATGACCTGGTCCTTTGGACCCGAGGCGCCCATTCAAAGCTGGCACCCCTTCGATCAGTCACGACGACCCTCTGGCCAGTGATGGCGCCACTCCGGCAAGTGAGGACGCTGCCCCGGCCAGTGACGGCACTCTTGCGGCCAGTGACGGCGCCCCCGGCCAGTGAGGGCGTCCCCTGCCATAGACGGCGCCTCTCCGGCCCGTGACAGCGCCACTGCGGCCAGTGACCACGCCCTTCCGGCGATTGACGGCGCCTCTCAGGCTAGTGACGGCGCCCCTCCGGCCAGTGACGGCGCCCCTCCGACTAGGTACTGCCCCTCTTTGGCGAGTGACGGCGCCCCTCCGGCCAGTGATTCTCCTTCCGCACGGTGCGGAAGGAGAGGCGCCCCCCCCCCCCCTGCACAATTTCGCCAATATTGTGGCGGCCCTGTCGATCGGGTGGCGCCCCTCAAGGCAATGGCCTGGTCCTTTGTGAATTTCTGCGTACGCCACTGCTTAGGGAGCCATAAGTCAGTCAACGCTCAAGATATTGCTTTGACATTGGGTTTGGGCATCATCCACACTTGGTTCTCCAATATATATTCCGGATTTGTCATATGATTTGATATTTTATATGATTTTATGAAGAAGAAAAAATGGAGAAAAAAATCCACAAAATCAAAATTTCAAAACATATTGAAAAACCGGAATATATATTGGAGAACGAAGTATAGACAATACCCAAACCGAATTTCAAAGCAATATCTTTAGTTTTGGCTGACTTATGGCTTCTTAAGTATGATGGGTCTGGATTTTGTATTAGACATTTCCAAATATGCACGCGGCACTTTCCCTCCTGCTACCAAAATGCTACAAAATGGAGGAAACACGAACGAGGAAAATTTTCGATTTTTGTGTACGCAAAAAGTTATTTTTCGCAGTCAGTACCCATTTTTCATCGCCAGTTTCAGCGGATTTGGGGGGGGGGGCTAATTTCTATTGCCGCCCCCGTCGAGCGTGGGATGGGGGGGGGGGGCTTTTGCCCCTGCCGACCCCCCGCCCCTGGATCCGCCAGTGTGGATATTTCCCTCAGTTTTCTCATCAACACCAACGCAACTATCCAGGTCTGGATTAATGGATGCTGGATCTGATCTCTAACAGAGTCGTTTGCACAGATGAGCTCTCTGAGCGGGTTGCCGCCCGTCCGGATCAGACCTTTTGGCGATGATCGCCCCGCTGATGCTGCCATTGCACCCTGATATGCCGACATTTGCAGCTGGGTCTGCTGGCGCAGATGTTGATAGAGCTGCAGCAGCTGGTGTTGATGGACTATAGAGCTGTGGCAGCTTCGCTGGTGTAGGCAGTCGGCAGTTTGCGGAAATTGGGATGGTAACGTGTTCCATTTCCTATCGGAGTTACCAGGCGTCATATTCTCATATCAGGTGCGACGATAGGGGAGTAATGGGACCGAGGGCACGTATCGTTTGGGCTATACTCCTCGCCGCAGAATATAGCAGAATACGAGCGGTCCCCGCTTGCTTCGCTGCGCGAAGAGGCGACGACGTTGGCGTCTGTTGTGCCGTGATGACGAAAAGTGGGTTCTTTAGAGACAATTTCATGAAATAAAGTCAAAATTTAAGTAACGTATTTGGGATTACACTAAATCGTTCGAAAATTGCATTTATCAACTTGTGATCCGTCAAACGGGAGTGCGTTTCAAGCGCAGCATGTTCTTCGAGAATAACTACTTCGAAACCAATATTCGGTGGCTATTGCAAGCTTTATCGACCCGAATTACTCCGACCAAAAGGGATATTCGTTTATTTTATTTTCGTTATTTTAAACATCGCTTTATTCAAACTGTATTTATAACTTCCATGTTTGTAAATACGCGTAAATTTTGGAAAGATATTGGTCAAAAAATGACTGCGCTTCACAGCTGTATAACTTGTATCGTTCAACACCCGGTTCAACATCGGAGCGACTTGATTTTTTGCCGTGGATCGTCACAAAGCTTGAAACTGTCGTGTGTGCAAATTTCACCGTCATCAGTGCTGCCGTCTGTGCTGTGCGTGTCACTAAAGAATGAGAACACACACATGTTGTATTGGGTCAGACCAGTTCATTTTTAGGCCTGCCATCTAGCGGACGACTTCAGAACTACAAGTTGCCGACCCAGCCGCTACATGTTAAAGTCCATAGACGAGTGGTGCTTTTTCTTAAAATCATATTAAATCTTCAAGTATTGAAATATTGAACAAGTGCACTCACCACGTTATAGAGCGTGCACAATTCAGTAAGAAAAATACTATTTCGCTTGGCTGGCCCGAAGCACATTAGTTCCCGAAGTCGGTACGTGTATCACCATGTTACAAGCCCACAGACGACTGGCGCACATATCGAAATTACGTTATAATTCTCAACCAATATACAATATCGGAACAAGCAAGGGGAAAAATGAGACAAAATCAATGATTATCCTAAATGAACCGCTTACCATTACGGGTGACCCGATACACGTACAAATTTAGTGAAAAAGATAGAAGATAGGCGGCAGGCAGATGAGAAAATTATTATTATATACGGTAGGCAAAGATGTTTTGATGCTATAGAGATTTTTTTTTCTTCATAATATATTTTCCATTTTCTGTTCACTCAAATATCACACAAGCAACAGTAACTCTCCACCGTTAAAGCCTCATCACACATAATGGTTTCCTTCAACGTGCGATGTACAGCCTACATCGTTCGTCGGTCACACTCTGCTACATATAAACAAAGGCCACATCGAACCTCTACACACCGCCAACAATACAACAACAAGTTGCACACAACAATAAAACAAGAGCCCGTATTACCACAAATACAGTGCAGCGATCATTATAGTACGCTTCAGGCGCTCATAGGCGACCCCCGCCCGCGCCGCCTCGCGTTTTTCAGCGGCTCCCGTTCGCGAAGCGGCGCCCCCTCGCCACCGACCGGGCGTGCGAGCCGTCGGCCAGCGGGGCCGGCGCCCCACACGCCCGACCGGCCGACCGGCCCCGCAGCTCATGCTGAGGGCCGGTCCCGGGTTAGCCCGGGCAGGGAAAGGGCGGGATGCTATAGAGATAGTCAGACTACTTTTTCATGATTTTACCGTACTGATCAATCAAATTTTAACTTTAGCACAAGGATAGCTGGGTGAAACCATAATGACATCACATGACTAACTGCAATATTGAATATAGGCATGCAATGCTGGCTCTCGCTCTCGCTCTCACTCTCGCTCTCGCTCTCGCTCTCGCTCTCGCTCTCGCTCTCGCTCTCGCTCTCGCTCTCGCTCTCGCTCTCGCTCTCGCTCTCGCTCTCGCTCTCGCTCTCGCTCTCGCTCTCGCTCTCGCTCTCGCTCTCTCGCTCTCTCGCTCTCTCGCTCTCTCGCTCTCTCGCTCCATGGAGCGAATGATCTCGTTCCTTCTGCAGAGGGAGCGAGATCATTCAGTGTTCATTTCCAGTACAAAAGGGTAGAATATAGACTGTACACAATGGCAGCCGCAGGGGGGGGGGGGCATGGGGGCCATGGCCCCACCTTTGGCCTTAAATGTGGGGCAACATGTCTTTTGACCCCACCTTTTACTCCGAACATATTTCCTCGTTTTGACCCTGCATCCTGGTTCCAATAGTACCAATTAGTTCTCCAGCCAGCTCAAAACATCAAAATTTTGCGCAGCTTGGCGGGGAATTTTTGTAAAAGTCCGCACACGAAACACAAAGCAATATGATACACTGCTATCGCATGCATAATATTTACTGTTCATACAAAACTGCTACCCCCCCCCCCCCCACCACCCACCCACCCACCTGTAGTCACGAACCTTGACTACCCTCTTGGTCAAGTTGTCCCCCCACCCCCACTCTTCTTCATCAGCCGTCTGGGGCTGCCCTTGACTGTACAAATTATATATTTTAGCACCATTCGCTTCACTTAAAATGATATAAAGGGTACGACTGATATTGCAATAGCCAACGTGTTGTCAATAAAAAAGCTGAAATAGGCGCACCCTTTGTATTTGTATTTATTGAGTCAACAACCACAGGCACAGGGCCCACTTACGGTTGCAGTCATTCTGCCTCATGCAACAGGAAATTAAAACATTCACAAACTACATGAGTGCACATGGTACATACAATAAGAGAACACAACTATACTGCATAGTAAACACAGCAGCATAAAATAAATACATAAAAGGCGATTAAAATCGCCAGTGAAAGTAGGAACAAACGTGTAAATAAAGCGCTGATACAGGCAAAAACCTAAAAATAGACAAATACATAAAAGCGCCGGTAAAAGTAAATATAAACGTGTATATATAACGCTGGTACAGGCAAAAGACCTAAAATAGACAAGTGCAACTTAAAGCCAATGACCGATCACGGGACACAGCTCACAGCGGCGACCTTAACTCAAGTATGTACCCTGAACATCAGCGAACTTCGTGATGTCAGACCTAAGGGTACGAGACGGCATAAATAAATCCGTCTGAGGGCTGCTGTGTGTGAGCGAGTTAAAGAGATGCGGGAGACGAATCAAGAAGCCCCTCTTTAGAGTCAACTCTTCCACGAGGTACATGGAAGAGCTCGGGGCGCCGCGTACGTCGACTTGGTGCTGACAGCGGAAACGTTGCCACAATATCAGGGCAGCCTATGTTGCCGCTGAATACTGAGCGCATGAACATTAGATCGGAACGAACGAAACGCGACCTGACCGATGCGCAGCCAAACAGCTCGAGCAATGACACATAATCAAGTGGTGGGCACGCTGCTTGGGTTTTAGATCCCAGCCACATAAGGAAACGGTGTTGAAGGCGCTCCAGCCGGCGCATATGGGTGACCGCAGCGCCTGACCAGATTACGCTACCGTATTCCAGTACGGATCTTACATGGGCCTTGTAGGCGGCGAGGGCTGCGGCATGGTCAAAGCGCGTTTGTTGTGTGCCAGCAGACATCTGCATGCTTCTAATTAGCAGGCCAAGCATGCGGTTGGCTTTAGCGACTGTGGCGTCAACGTGGTCCGCAAATGTAAGCTTGGCGTCTAAAATGACGCCAAGGTCACGCACGCGCACACATCGCTCAAGCTGGTGGCCGTCCAGCACGTACGATACAAGATGAGGTGATGAGCGCAGGGTAAAAGTGATCGTCTTGCACTTAGCTGGGTTGAGTTTCAAACGCCAAGTTTTGGACCACAAACTGAGGCGGTCTAAATCGGCCTGGAGGGAATGAGCGTCCTCTGGGGAACTGATTCGGTTGAAAATTTTGATATCGTCTGCATAAGACAGGCACGATGTTTTGATGTGATTAGGAAGGTCAGCGACGTAACAGGTGAACAGAATTGGGCCTAAAATGCTGCCTTCCGGGACCCCGGATAGTACCGGAGCCCAGTCAGAATGTTTCCCATCGAGAATGACTCGCTGGGATCGTTGGCTTAGGTAAGACTCAAGCCAGCTGAGCGCAAGACCTGAGATGTTAAAAGAGCACTTGAGCTTGTGTAAAAGTAGACTATGGCTCACACTCGTAAAGGCGGAAGAATAATCAGTGTAGATTGCGTCAGTTTGCAATCCCTTTGTCAGTGAGGTCCAGCAGTGTTCCAAAAAACAAGCCAAGTTGCTCAGGCAGGAGCGTTTAGGAAGAAAACCGTGCTGAGAAGAAGGCAGTGCTGGAAGGCATGCTTGGAGCAGGCTCTCGCACACTACCTTCTCCAGAATTTTAGAGCAAAGTGTTAATAATGAGATTGGTCTGTAGTTGTCTGGAAGCTTTTTAGAACCATTTTTGAATACAGGAATGATGTTGGCCCGCTTCCAAGTTGACGGAAACACCCCGGAGCGCACCGACAATCGACATATGATGTCGATAGGGATCGCAAACTCATCCGCACATTCGTATAAAATCCTAGCACTGAGGCCATCAGGACCGCAAGCTTTATGTGGGCTTAGCTCGCGCAGGAGCTGTGCCACACGGTCAGGTGGAACGTTAAAAGCAGACAAACCTGGGGCGTTAAGAGCGGGGGCGTCCGGTAAAGCGTCAGTACACGGTGCGCTAAACTTCTTAACCCTCAAAATAAAGTGCATTAAACCCGTTGAGTTTTAAGATTTGGGTATAGGAGGGGCACCACTGCAATTGATGACCTCCCCTGAAGATGTTCTGAATCCGCTACTGCACTGTATCAGCCTGTCTATACTGGGCTGCACTGTATCAACTATCATCCTGTCTATACCGGGCTGCACTGTATCAACTATCATCCTGTCTATACCGGGCTGCACTGTATCAACTATCATCCTGTCTATACCGGGCTGCACTGTATCAACTATCATCCTGTCTATACCGGGCTGCACTGTATCAACTATCATCCTGTCTATACCGGGCTGCACTGTATCAACTATCATCCTGTCTATACCGGGCTGCACTGTATCAACTATCATCCTGTCTATACCGGGCTGCACTGTATCAACTATCATCCTGTCTATACCGGGCTGCACTGTATCAACTATCATCCTGTCTATACCGGGCTGCACTGTATCAACTATCATCCTGTCTATACCGGGCTGCACTGTATCAACTATCATCCTGTCTATACCGGGCTGCACTGTATCAACTATCATCCTGTCTATACCGGGCTGCACTGTATCAACTATCATCCTGTCTATACCGGGCTGCACTGTATCAACTATCATCCTGTCTATACCGGGCTGCACTGTATCAACTATCATCCTGTCTATACCGGGCTGCACTGTATCAACTATCATCCTGTCTATACCGGGCTGCACTGTATCAACTATCATCCTGTCTATACCGGGCTGCACTGTATCAACTATCATCCTGTCTATACCGGGCTGCACTGTATCAACTATCATCCTGTCTATACCGGGCTGCACTGTATCAACTATCATCCTGTCTATACCGGGTTGGACGGTAATGATGCCAGTGGACAGACGGACGGACGGACGGACGGACGGACGGACGGACGGACGGACGGACGGACGGACGGACGGACGGACGGACGGACGGACGGACGGACGGACGGACGGACGGACGGACGGACGGACGGACGGACGGACGGACGGACGGACGGACGGACGGACGGACGGACGGACGGACGGACGGACGGACGGACGGACGGACGGACGGACGGACGGACGGACGGACGGACGGACGGACGGACGGACGGACGGACGGACGGACGGACGGACGGACGGACGGACGGACGGACGGACGGACGGACGGACAGACGGACAGACGGACAGACGGACAGACGGACAGACGGACAGACGGACAGACGGACAGACGGACAGACGGACAGACGGACAGACGGACAGACGGACAGACGGACAGACGGACAGACGGACAGACGGACAGACGGACAGACGGACAGACGGACAGACGGACAGACGGACAGACGGACAGACGGACAGACGGACAGACGGACAGACGGACAGACGGACAGACGGACAGACGGACAGACGGACAGACGGACAGACGGTGTTATTTCCAGAATGTGGTGACATTTCACGCTGTGTCGCCGCCGGGCACTGGGCTGGCAATAATCGGGCTTGGAGGGCAATTGGCGGGAGTTGATCTCGGGGGACTAGGGGCAAAGAAACTGACGTCATGAAACTAATGGTCGCCGAGGGACAAACTCGGACATGACGGGGGAGAAGCCAGAGGGGAGCGAGAAGGGGAGCGAGGACAAAATGGAGATAAATTCAGGCTGAAGCATCAAGAAACAGCTGTTGGCAACCGGTGACCCGAAGGAATCCTATTGATACCAGCCAACACTTAAAAATAAAGCGAATCTGGACTCGATACATTTTTTCCCCGGCTCTGACCACATACCTACTGAGTCGCCCTAAGGCATGAACAGCCTCGCTTTACCAAGAGTGACATCCAGTCGCGCATGTCCAGTTACATCCAGTCGTGTTGTGGTGTATCCATTATCCTACATACAGGCACGTAGCCAGGATTTCGTCCAGGGGGGTGCGGCGCCTCGAAAGGCCCCCCATCTTGAGCGCTGAAAGGGCCCCTTCCCAAGCGTTGAAAGGTCCGAACAAAACGAATGAAAAAGCACGTTACAAGGACGGAAAATGCAGCATGACAGGTATGACATGGGCCATACCAACTTTTAGGACCTGCAGTTAAGAAACTGCCATATCAACTTTGGAACCAGCGACACCAATTTGGAATCAGCTATACCAACTTGGATTATTGTTTAAGCTCAAGACCTGAAACCCTTAAACAAATTGCGCCGCGGATGCGACGCGAAAATTTTGAGTCTTCTGCCCTATTTATGCATTCTCATCAATGCGTCACATTGCTTTTGGTGCAGACCTCTAAAAATGTTACTGTGCGTTTAAAATGCGTGTTTTTTTGTTACTGTGCGTTTAAAATGTTTTTTTTTTTGTTACTGTGCGTTTTGTTTTGCCCCCCTGGTATCTTCAGAACCAATGATTGCAGCGGGACGCGCAAGGCGGCATTCGAAAGGGCTCAATGAGATAAGCCTAACACAAACTTTAAAAAAATCAAATTAAGGTCACATGTCAGGTCACGGTCAAGTCAAACGTCAAAATTGAGGTATTTGAGTTTAAGGACAATACTTGTCATCCATGGCTTTCGATTGCGCCTATATCACCCAAAGTGCTGTCAGAGGCATGATACATATCCCGCATGAGCTAAAGTGAGATTGTTGGAAAAGATCAAGGTCAAGGTCAGGTCACAAAAGGTCACTACACACAAAATATCTACGAAAGTCATGCAGCACATGTTTTATGGATGCTTTTACGCGTAGAATTCGATAGTGGTAGTCATTTTACCACCTGACTTCATTTACGTGAAGTTAGTGTCAAGTTCAGGTCAAGTTCAGGTCATCTGAAGGTCAAAATTTGAAATTGATAAATCAAAATGAAAAAAGCATGTTTCTATATCAGTGTTATCTAAAACAAAACAGTGCTGGCATTTATTTGTCTGTATCCGGTCAATAAAAGCCAAAAAACGCAATTTCAAAATATGACGTCATGATTTACCCATACTTTATATGCCATGACATTCAAAAAAGATGATATAATTTTGAAATTTGGTATGGTATTTGCCCATATGTCGTTATCTGACATATGTTCCGGTTTTTCAATATCTTTGAAAAATTTGATTTTGTGAGCATCTTTTTAACAACAAACAAATGCAAATTTTGGAGTCAAAAACCTTCTTTTTTACATTTCGAGATAGCTGGTTTGTAGCCCTTGCAATTGTCTACCTTTTAGAGTTTTTCGATTGCATTTTGCTTCAAATGTGGCATTTGTGCGGCCTGGCAAAGTTTAGCCGATTTTGGTGTCAAAATCGTGTTAAGTGACGTCACTAAATTCACTATATCTCAACAACAACAAAAATCTGACGAACTTTTCTAATTTTGCTCTCAAAAGGTGTAAAAATGATTCCCGGATAGGTACTGAAAGTTTGGTGTCGATATCTGCATTGGTTGTTGAGATATTCCTAATAGTCCTAGGGTGGGGGGGGGGGCTAAAAAAGCCCCCCTCCCCACCCCAGTGACTCGCGGGTTAAAGACGAGAAATGACCTGTTACCGAATACCTCTTAATCGCTGACGAAAGGTGTTCCACAGTGTTCAATATACCCGAAAGCTCCGATTTTAATATTTATATTGTGGAGTAAGTCCTCTTTGCATTTAATCTTCATCTGGGATCGCAACGTGCCTTGGGCCCTTCCTGTCTAACCAGGGACTCATCTGACCTTCCAAGAAGCCCCTCTTGTGTGTCAAGGGGCCCATTCGGCCTGTTCAGAGGTCCTTCCGACCTGGCCAGGGACTGAACTGGCTGCTTTGTCACCCTGCCGACATGCTCAGGGTCCCCTCCGACCTACCCAGGGTCCCCTCCAGTCTGGCTAGGAACTCATCCGGCATGTTCAAGGGACCTTCCGACCGGCCCAGGGACCGTTTCGGTCTAGCCAGGGCTCTTCTGACTTGCCCAGGAGCCCCTCCGATCTGCCCAGCGACTCTTCTGGTCGGACTGCGCTGGCTGCTTTGTCGCCCTGCCAACATGCTCAGGGGGCCCTCTTACCTGCCCTGGGGCCCCTTCCGAACGGCTGGCATGTTCCGGCCAATTCGGCATGTTCCGGGGCCTTTCTTACCCACCCAGGTGCCCTTTCGGTCTGGTCAGGGGCCCCTCTAATCTGCACATGGGCATTTTGAACTTTCCAGGGCCCCTTTGGTCTGTCCAGGGGCCATCCAGGCTTCTAAAGGGCCCTTCCGACCTGGCAAGGGATTGCGGTGGCTGCTTTGTCGCCTTGCGACATGCTCCGAGGGCCCTCTGACCTGCCAAGGGGCCCCTCTGTGTTGACTAGGGGCCCATTCGGCATGTCCAGGAGCCATCCTGATCCACCTAGGGGGCCCTTTCGGTCTGGTCAGGGGCCCTCTGACCTGCACAGGGGCCTTTTTAACTTCCCAGGGGCCCTCTGGGGTCTGTCCAAGGACCCTCCAACCTGATCAGGGGCCCTTATGACCTGACAAGGGACTGTGTTGGCTGCTTTGTCGCCCTCCCGTCATGCTCGGGGGCCTCTCGACCTGCCCAGGGGCCCTCTGTGCTGGCTAGGGGCCCATTCGACGTGTTCGGGGGGTCATCGGACTTGCTCAGGGGCCCTTTCGGTCTGGCCAGGGGCCCCTCTGACATGCACAGGGCTATTTTGAAAGTACAAAGGGCCCTCTGGTCTTTCAGAGAGGGTCCTGGTGGCCCTAAAGAGCTTCTGAAGTGCTCTAAACTCTCTAAAGACCACGCTTCGCGTGGTAAAGGGCCTTCCGCCGCCGAAAAGGGACCTCCTGGCCTCCAGGGGGTGCGGCCGCACCCCCCCCCCCCCTGGCTACGTGGCTGCCTACATATAACATTTACATACGTCTTCTATAGGCGGCGCGGCGATGTCCCCGGCCGCTGAACAGGCTCTCGCAGTGACGATGCTGCACACAACGCCATCTATGAATGACTCACTAGCGCCCTCACAGGGCATGAGGTTGAAACAGCCTATTGACGGACAGTGCCTGAGGCATTTTTACCTGGCCCGCAAGTAGCATGCAAATGTTTCCTAAAGAAGCGTGTTTGTCGCAGGGGCGGCGGATAAGGGGGGGGGGGGCAGGGGGAAGCTGCCCCGCCCCGCTCAAGAAATTGGGTGGGGACAAACATATGATTTTGCCCCCTCCCCATAAATGTGTAAGAGGGGCCTCCAAGATCGAAGTGACTGGAAACGAATTGCACTCCGCTTTCAAACAAAGTGCAAGTAAAGTAGTAGTAAACAACCAAACGCAAGGCCTGAGTGAGCCCTCTGACCGCCTGAGGGGGCACTCTGGCCGTCTGAAGCCGCCCTCGGGGAGTTGGGATCCGCTTAACTTTCAAGCGGCTACATGTTTAGCATAGGTGGGCACTGTTACTTCAAAATGTAACTTCGTTACTCGTTACTCCGTTACTCCGAAAAAGCAACTTGTTACTCGTTACTCCGTTACATCGTAAAAAAAATGTAACGGAAGTTACAGTTACTCCGTTACTCCGTTACTTTTTTTTAAAATAAATTTAGTCCCAATGTTTTGTGAATGGATGGATTTCCGAGGTCAGGTCCCGCGCTAAGCATAGCTTGTTGCGCAGGCCCTGATTCCGCCACCCGATCAAGCAATTCCTGACGTCCGGCAGAATTTAGAAGCGAAAGTTGTACGTGCCCGACATATCTGGACACGGTCCGCCCCGCCCTCTGACGTCACCTGACCTTGAGTGCGACCGCTGCCACCGGCCACAGGCCATCCCAGTCAGGGGCAAATAGTGAGCGCCGAAGCGACTCGAACCCGGGCTGCCACTACCGGGTGAGGTCAGAAGTCCAACGCTCTCCCAACTGAGCTACAGGGGCGGACTTTTGTAAAAAGAAGTGATATCAATTCCGACAGAATGAAGATAGAGAAGTGAAACCGGTACCAATGTGTTTGTCTCGTTAAGATACGTCTCCCAATATGCAGCATGACCATCTTGGGTCACCACTTGACCTTGACCTGAGGTCATATTTCTAAGTTGACCTTTAAAATGGTCAACATGAATATATTTCGAAGCGCCTTGGCAAGACGAACACGAAGGCGTAAACATTATTACCTTATCTGTATTAGATAAAAGTTATTTGCGAAAAACTGTTTTGCCATAAATAGCCTTTTTGACCTTTGGTCACCTCTCACTGGAGCCTCAACTATTAACCTGAGCTAAAATTTGTGGACACCGTGGCGATTGCATATTTCAAGAGCTTTCGATTGTTTTCTTCGTTTTTTTCTAGCTACCATAGTTCTCGAGATATGTTGGGGTTTCTGGAGCAAAGTTTTTGTGTGTGCATATTTTACCCATTTGGCCTAGAAGATATTGACCTAGGGTCATGCAAATTTCGCAAAACAGAGTTCCCTACAGAACCTTCCTACCCTACAAATTTAGTTATTGTAACTTGTATGGTCGTCCGACGTTTCTTTGCGACCATTTACGGGCCCTGTAAAATATAGTGGCCTAAATCCGAGGAGATACCATTTCGCGCCCCGCGAATTCGGACCGTGCAGTATTATATCGGACCGATTCGCGCCCCGTGAATTCGCGATTTCGGAAGAGGGAGGGGGCACTTTGGTCGAGGGGGGCCATGGGTTTCTTTGCTCCCCCCATCCGAAAATACGATCCGCCGCCACTGGTTTGTTGTTTGTTTATGTGCAGCCTGATCACAGAAACTTAGACAAAATCAGCCTGATGACTGGAAAATCATCCAGTCATCAAATCGTCTGGTTGCACCAGGCCTCTCCAATGGACGACTTCTCGTGTGCTTAGAGCTTAGCTTAGCAGCTTGGCTAAGCTTGTTAACACGCGCAGTGGAGAGGGGTATGCCACTAACACGCAGTGGAGGGGGAGCTTTAGTCCCCCCCTAAGATCTCCGAAAGTATGAGAGCTAAAATGATAAAAGTTACAGGGTAGGTAGGTGCTATGATGATATACATTTGCTAAAATTGTTGCGACCTTAGGTCAATATCTGCATGGTCAAACGAGGTCACGAAGGTCAAATCTGGCCAAATGTCACAATTTTGGGAATTTGACTTCCGTGACGTCACAGGTTACCAGCAATGTGTCCAAAGTTGTTTCTGGGGATGATCATTGGCATTGGCTATCGAATGGCATTTGAAAAATCCCGATCCGACTGTTGGTTCCGAAGATATCTCTTCACCGAGCTCGATTCTGGCCGCCATCTTGGAATGCAAATCCATATAACTCAAAAATTTACCGACCGATTTTGTGTTGCGTCAAACGACGCCCTATTGAGTTGGCTATAATGTCGCGCAAAAAACATCGCCCTGCTCCGCTTCGTTTTTAGCCATTCACGAAAAACATGTGGGGGCACAAGTGCTCCCCCCCCCCCCCCCCCCCCCCCCCTCTCTGCGCGTGTTAAATGCAAAGTACGGCAGAAACATGTGGCCAGGGGTGCAACTTTATACCTCTTTGGGAGGGATCGGACCCCCCCCCCCCCCCCCCCAATGGTGCTCCGACTCCCCCCATGTTTTTAAACAATGTGTAATTCCGAAATGTCAAGGACTACTCGTACCTACATACTTGTTCTGTTTTGAATTTTGCGTATTTCATCACGTCAATATGTGATTCCATCTTAGGAGTATTCCATCTAAGAAGTATACGAGCATTGTGATTCCATCTGCGACTGCTTTTCGTTTATGATATAATGGATAAGTTGGTAACACGAATTACCTTCTGCTAACAAGTCCGTAGATACAAGGTTCAAGCGTTCAGATTAGCGAATAACGGAGGGGAGCAGAACAATTAGCCATCGGGGTGCTCTATTGAAATGGTGTTCAATGGAATTTGTTGTAAATGTATTGTTTGCCTGGAATAGAACTGATAGTTAATGCAGCCTTTTTGGCTCCCTTGTACTGCAATATCCTAAATATCCAACATCCGTGCTAAAATAATACGTTTGATATGGAGGAACATAGAGGGGGGATCGATACATCAAAGGGCATCGGACCTAGGACCTAGGGGGGCTAGGGCCTAGGGGGCCTAGGGCCAAGGGGGCCTAGGGGCACATGGCCCCTCCTGGAGGTTAACCAAGGTCGGCCTGAGAGGGGCCTTGGTTGGCCTGACCTTGACCTTGGTGGGCCCCGTTGGGCCTGGAGGGAAGCTCGGTCGGCCTGAAGTGGCACTCCGTCGACTTGAGGGAGTCCGTCGTCCGCTGAAGAGGGGTCCCAGTCGGCCTGAGGTGGCCTCAGTCGGCCTGGTCGGCCTGAGGGGGCCCTCAGTCAACTAGGGGGGAGCTCGGTCGGATTGCGAGAACCTCGGCCGGCTTGACGGGGCCCTTGGTCGGCCTGAGGGGGCCCGATCGGCCTGAGGAGCTCTTCTTCGGCCTGAGGGACCCTTTGTCGGCTCGAGGGGGCCTCTGTCGGCCTGGAGGCGGCCTCGATCGGCCTGGATGGAAACTCGGTCGGCCTGAGGGGGCCTCGGTCGACTTTAGGGGCCCTCGATCGGCTTGAGGAAACCTCGGTCGGCTTGAGGGGGTCCTTGGTCGGCCTGAGGAGCTTTTGTTCGGCCTGAGGTGCTCATTATCGGCCGAAGGGGCCCTTTATCGGTCTGAGGGGCCTCGGACGGCCTGAGGGGCCTCGGTTTGCCTGAGGGGACCTCGGTTGGCCTGGGGGGACTTCGGTCGGCCTGAGGGGACCTCGGTCGGCCTAAGGGGCCCTCGGTCGGCCTGGAGGGTAACTTGGTCGACTTTAGGTGGCCCTCGGTCGGCTTGAGTGAACCTCGGTCGACTTGAGGGGCCCTTAGTTTGCATGAGGGGTCCTTGTTTGGCCTCAGGGTCAATCGGTCGGCTTGAAAGGGTCTGTCGGCCTGAGTGACCCTCGGTATGCCTGAGGTGACTGCGGTCGGCGTGAGAGGGCCCTGAGTGGGTATGGGGAACCCTCGGTCGGCCTGAGTGGCTCTCGTTCGGCCTGAGGGGACCTCGGCCAGCATGAGTTTTTTTCGGGTTGAGAGCCCTTGGTCGGCTTGATGGGCTCTCGGGCAGTCTGAAGGGGCCCTCGGTCTACCTGAGGGGGTCCTCTGAAGAGGTGACACATTTTCAGCCCCCATTCCGTTCCAGCCCATTCAGCCAGATCGAAACCCGTTCCAACCCCAATTAATAACTGATGGGGCCTCCGTTCCCACCCATTTCAAAGCTTAAGCATATTTCACCTTGTGTGGTGCTACAATATAAGGATGCATTTATGTCATGCTTTAAACTCCCACACTCAATGTCATTGGTGTAAGATTTACTTGTGAGTTGTGGTGATATTTGAAAGAATTAAATATGCCTTGTTTCACATGAAACGTTCAATCCAGCCATGACTTTCACCACAATAAAAAGACAGAAAACAAATGAAGATGAAATTAACTGTAGATTTGGGTATGGTTTGATTGTTAGTTACAACCAGGTTTCAGAATACGCTATGTTCTTGGTTGTCTATGCGTACCACCAGAATCAGGTCAAATAATTCAGGTAGGCATATACTGCATCTGGTTCCCACCCAGAGATGCAGAAAATTATTATACGAATGCTGCATGGGGTAGCGGTAAATAGTCAAAACTATTGCCTGATGTGACGTCACTGTAGCCCGAGGGTGAAGACCGAATCATGTATTATTGCACGAGGCGAAGCCGAGGGCAATAATGCTTGTGATGTCTTCACCCGAGGGCTACAGTGACGGCACAGAAGGCAATAGTATTGACTATTGACCCCATGCAGTATTCGTTTTTTATCATACCTCTCATTTGGGTTTGCATGTTAAATGTCCTATTCCACCGTGCAGAATGAGAGTGCAGAAAGGCTTTATGCTGCACTCTTATTCTGCACGCTAGACACGCTTTCATTCAGCAGATCCGCTTCAGAGTAGTTCATTTCACCTAAGTATTTGTGTATTTGTTACCACTGTTTTTCGCATGAATCCTGGTCGCATGGTCTTGAAGATGGTCTTGATTTCGCTTGGTCTTGAAGATGAAACAGAAGATGAAACAGAAGAAGAGGGATTAAGCATTGTTGGCTACGGTATGAGAAATACCTTTCTGAACTTTGCTGGTCATGACCAGGATAACTAGACAAACGGGTACGGTCATATGGTGGCAGTGCTTCATCGGCATATTTGGCGCTTATGAGACATGCAGTAATTCAATTAAAAAATAAGTGTGGATTTTGTATTTAAGTAACGTCATGTTATGAGTCACTTTTGGTATGCGCATATTCTTATTCTTATGTAATTTGTTAAAATATGTCTAGACCCAGGTAAACCGTTGTTAATTGCAATTGTGGTAAATTAGGTATCAGAATCACCAAGGCGTTTTTTTTCTTAAAATGACGTCATGTTATTTAATTTGAACATTGTAAAAATCGACCTTTTTTAAAGAATAACTTTTGACAGAAGCCTGATAGAATGAAACCGATTAAACCATTGTGTTTGTCTCGTCAAGACGCATACACAAAATATATTCGGTGAACTAGTTAGGTCATATAAAAAATGACCTGACCTGAGATCAGGTCAAGGTCAACTTTTACAAGAAATTATTTGTCTCGACAAGCCAAATACAATGGTGAAAACCTCATTGCTCTACCTTGATTTGGTAAAGAGTTATTGAAGAAAACCTGGGGTTCACCTGTGACGTGACCTGGGGTTCACCTGAGTTGACCTCGTAGAGGTCAAAGAACAGAAATGTGACATGGGGTTTTGTAGTTGGCACAGATATGGTGAAAACTGGTCAAATGTAGCTATTTCCTATGGATGTATACGTGTTTTCATTTCTCCCCATTGACTTATAATGGGGAGGTCACGAAATCGACCTGACCTTAGGTCATCGGTATGACAAATTCGAGATACAAAAATTGTAGGTACTTATGACCTGATAACATCCTGTGAGTTTCAGACTGTTCGGTCAATCACTTTGGCTATGGCACGACCGCAAACATGTTTGGAAGTGGGGTCACTTGACTTGACCTGGTGACCTGACCTGAGATAGCCCAAGGTAAAGAATTCCACACCATGTGGGTAATTGATGCCCAAACAGCTGTGCCAATTTTACCCACCTACCTATTTGTATTGTTAGCATCCGTTCACAATGACTTTACGAGCTCTGACTACCAGCACGTTTTCGCTCAGCGGTAGTGCATCTAGCAGGGGCGTCGCCATGGATTTTTGAGTGGAGGGGGGGGGGGGGGAGGGGGGGGGGGGACGAAGTGCCGAATGAACCATCAGTACGGTTCGTGACAATGTGAAGGAAAATTAGTTTTTACCTTATAATTTTTACTTAGAAACGCAATTTTTAGTTGTACCTACCAGCTTTATTTTTGTATAACTATAACAGTAGATAGATGAAAAACTTCTTTCTTCGGAAATATGAATGGTAGATTGTTTAAATGACTCTATTCTCGATAGGCACTGCCAGGCGATTCGCTCATCGCTGTTTGGGATACATATCCTAGTTATTCGTGTTACATATGAAAGCTATTTCATACTAATTATAAGAAGTGGCAGCCACCTGTCCGCCTGTCCGTTCGGATGTCATCCGATTGCTTAATAACTCCGCGCACCTAGCAGTCAAAACTGCGAAATTTGGCAGGTTAGTGGGGATGTAGATTGTAGAGTCGCACTATCGTAGGCAAATTTTGCGTCGGTCCATGATCACAATAGACTGCAATTTCAATTATTAACCGTTTTCACGAAGGATTATTGCGCTGAAAAGATTCTGGAAAGTTTCTGAAAAGTCTCTGAGAAGTTTTGGTAGTTTTTTTGTGGTAGTCTTAGTATATTATACATTCCAAGAAATAAATTACTGATTTATGCGATATTATCACTATTCAATAGTTATGGAAACATGTATTGAGCTCATAACAAGTTTATGATAACAAATTGGCCGTGTTTAAAGAACATATGCGTCTCGAGTCCATTCGTTCAGTTTAGCATACCGTCATACTAGTTACTAAATCTGGCAGCGTCATAGATCACAGGTCAGTCTGCGCATGCGCAGTGATGTGCCAGCATCGATTCGCCGCCGCTGCCGACCGGCGTGTCGCACGCACAAGGACAAAGCCAAGCCGCACAGGCCGGCCGCCGGGTGGGCCGGATTGGGCGGGTTCATTGCGGCCAATAGCGTCACACGCCACAGAATGTATCTATACCATTCTGAAGTTTTGACAAGTTTCAGTCGGTGGAGATCACAATGGTTGGATAACTGTACAGGATAAGAATAGACAGCACATCCAGGGTAGCAAGAGATATCGCATTCCCGGGGAGCAGGAGCATTGTGTTGCCCTATCGAACAGGTTCAGTGTCCTGGAGCCTGCCGAGGAACCTGAGAAGGAGAAGATTAGATATTTGATGATCGGTGATTCGCGGGTGAGGTCCCTTGGGAGAGTGTTTTGTGGGAGGGAGGACAGGTGTGCCGTCAAACCAGGAGTAAAAGTGCCCGAACTTGGCCCTATTATCCAGGACGAACTACGTGCGTGCGATCCCGAAACGATCATCGTACAAGTGGGGGTTAATGACGTTGGACCGAGGCGCAGCGTAAAGCTTGTACAGGAATATAGGCAACTGCTGCAGACGCTGAAGGAGGCTAGGAAGACTATCGTCATCACTGGCATCCTCCCTCGAGTTGCAGTCGGTACGGAGTGGTACTCCAGAGCCCTGTCAGCAAACCACTCTGTGAGTAAACTATGCTCGGCTATGGGGTTTGAGTTCGTCGACCTGTGGGATAAGTTTTATGGCAGCGACGTGTACTACATGAGGGATGGTTTGCATTTATCGGATGAGGGGGCGACAGTACTGGGGGCTGCATACGCAAGGGTGATTCCGGGAAACTAGTTGGGAGGGGGGGGGGGGGGGTCAGAAGACACAGGTAAAAGGGCATCGAGAAGTAGGCAATGGTGAAGGTTCAACTGATAAGGGGACGCATCAAAGTTATCATACCTGTAGCAGTAGTAGCAGTGGTAGAGAGCTACCTAAATGTAATATTGGATGTATAATGTTAAATGCACAGAGCATTAGATCAAAATTTGATGAGTTCAGATGCTATGATGGTATTCAAAAACCGGATATTATTTGTGTAACAGAAACATGGGTTAGTGAGGAATTTTGTGATGATAGGCTACAGGACTTCGAACTACAAGGTTACAACATGTTTTCGTACTGCAGGAAATCACGGCAGGGTGGCGGGGTATTTGTATACGTCAACAGTGTATACGTTGCTACGAGGGTTGATGATCCATTAAAAGCGAAGGACGTAGAATCAATTTGGATAGACGTTAAAATTGGTGCAGGTAATAGGGATAACTTAAGAATAGGAGCATTCTACAGACCAGGTAATCTTTTGAGAATGCCTCAAGTTGAAGCAGACCGAGTGATCTGCGAGGAAATTCGTAATAATTTTAAAACACATTGTCTGATTATGGGGGATTTCAATTTACGAGGGTATGAAGGCAGGGTAGAGACCAACGAGTGTATGATGTTTAGGCAACTTTTTGAAGAGGAACTTTTTATGCATCAGTTTGTCACTGAACCAACTAGATTATGTTCAATTCTTGACCTAGTCTTCTCTGACAACAGAGAACTAGTGAGTGATGTAACCATCGGTGAGGGACTCGGTAAAAGCGATCATAGTATAGTAAACTTTAATATCTCATCTAATGTTAAGCTCAAAGATAATCTCCTTCTGGTTCCAAATTTTAATCAAGCAGACTTTGACAAGTTGAGAAATGAACTTGCCCAGATCGATTGGAACATAGCGTTTGAAAGATTAGATACATGTGAATCCTGGAATTCTTTTAAGACTATATTGAAAGCAGTTCAGAGTAGACACATACCATTTAAGTATAAACGTAGTAGAAAAAACGATAGACCTCCCTGGCTTACACCAGAAGTTAGAAATGCCATCAAAACGAAAAGAGCTGCATTTAAGAAAATGAAGGGATCACCAATTGAGTCAAATAAGAGAAGTTACCAAAAAAGTAGGGACGAGGTAAATAGAAGAGTCAGGGCAGCAAAAAGAGCAAAGGAAATAGACTTGGCAAAGAACTGCATTGCCGACAGCAAGAGATTTGTTAGTTTTTACAAAATGAATAACGTTTCAAAAAGTATTGGTTCACTTAAAGTAAATGATATGTTGGTAAGTAAAGATAACGAAATGGTGGAATTGTTGAGTAATCAGTTCAGTTCCGTTTTTACAATCGAAGACCAAAGTGGTATCGCATTACTTCATCCTCCGCCAGTAACGGAGGATACTTTGGGAGAGCTGGGCAATATAAGTAGTGATTTAGTTAGTGCATATTTAAAAAAGATAAAACCTAATAAGGCGGAGGGACCAGATACTATATATGCAAGGGTTTTAAAAGAATGTGGAAGAGAGATATCTGTTCCATTGGCTATAATATTTTCCAGATCACTAAAAGAAACAAATATTCCACTTGACTGGAAGAGTGCAAACGTAGTTCCTATATTTAAAAAGGGGGATAAAAGTAAGGTAGAAAATTATAGACCTGTCAGTCTTACCTCCTTAGTTTGCAAAGTACTGGAATCAATCATTAAAGATAAAATAGTAGAATATTTGGATGAATATAAAATCATTAGGGAAAATCAGCATGGCTTCAGGAAGGGTTATTCGTGCTTGACCAACCTTCTGCAGTTTTTGGATGTGGCAACCGATAGTTTTGATAGGGGTGAACAGCTTGATGTAGCGTATCTTGATTTTAGTAAAGCTTTTGATAAGGTTCCCCATAAAAGATTAGGATTACAACTGAAAAGCCATGGAATAAGCGGCAAGGCGCTTGATTGGATCGAGTTTTGGCTCTCAGGACGGCGGCAAAGAGTTTTACTAAATGGGGTAAAATCTGAATGGAGAGATGTGCGTAGTGGGGTGCCTCAAGGCTCAGTTTTAGGCCCATTGTTATTTTTAATATTCATTAATACAATCGAGAATGGTGTAGACAGTAAAGTGTTAAAATTTGCTGACGATCTTAAAGTTTTCAGGGTTATTAGGAGAGATAACGACCAGGATCTTTTCCAGTCGGATCTGGATAGGTTGGTTGAATGGTCAGAAACATGGCAAATGGAATTTAATATTAACAAATGTAAAGTTATGCATGTAGGCCGAGTAAAAAGAAGAACTTCGTACACAATGGGGGGACAGGAGATGTCACAGACGGTAATGGAAAGGGACCTAGGGGTCCCTTTCCATTACCGTCTAACCGTCAATAGTTAACAGTAAGCTGTCTGCATCTGACCAGGTAACCAAAGCTAGAAAACAGGCACTACGGATGCTTGGTGCCATTTACAGGAATGTTTCTTATAAAAGTGCTGAGGTGATAACTAAACTGTATTGTGCATTTGTTAGACCACATTTAGAGTACTGTGTTCAAGCTTGGTCTCCAACGTATGAGAAAGATTGTTGGTTACTAGAAAGGGTACAAAAACGGGCAACGAAAATGGTTAACGGTATAAGTAATCTAGAATATGAGGATAGGCTTAAAACATTGGATATGTTCTCACTTAAATACAGAAGATTGAGGGGGATCTCATTGAAGTTTTTAAGTTTGTAAATGGTCAACAGATTGGGTATTTAAAGAACTTGTTTGATTTTGATAGAGAGAAAAGAGGGCGATGCCATCAGTATAAACTTATTGTTAAACAAAGCAGGACTAGATTAAGACAGTCGTTTTTCAGTAGAAGGGCTGTGAGCCATTGGAACAATTTACCAGGTGATGTAATCAGTGCAGCCACATTAGTTTCTTTCAAAGCTGGGCTCGACAAATATTTTTGCGGGAAAGGATTTTGTTTATAAATATTCCTGGGATTAGTCTTAGTTATAGTGATACGCATATGTGAATATACATAAGAACATAACTAATTGAAATAGGTTGCTTACAAGAAAGGGATTACTTTTAGAAGGAAGATTGTGTATGTGTGGGACTAGTGTAATTACAACGTTTGTATGGATTGAATGTCTTGTGAATGTAGATTGCTAAATTCTGAGGTTCGTGTGTGCAGGACGATGTATATGTTAACGATGTATATGTACTGGATGTTAAATTCTGAAAATGGTTAGTGTGTATTACATGATATGGTGCCCTGCGAGGCAATGTATGTGGCCGTTCATGTCCGTTGTCACATGTGTGCCGTTCACGTCCATGTGTGCCGTACAACCCAGGACGGGCCCATGAGGCTCTTTGTTGTACTGAAAATGTTTGTCTTTATGTCTTTATGACCTCAATGACCTCACAACTGACCTCAACAACTGACATCACAACTGACCTATCAATGCTTATCTTGCTAATTACCACAAAACCGCAATTTTATCAACATATTATATTCTTACCAACATATTAAAAAATATGAGGGACATTCAAGCCAAAAATCGCATGCAAAAGTTGTGTAGTTAAGGAATGGATCGCCGAACTAACACTTCTATACCAAAACTTGTTCAAACTTTGCAGAAACTTTCCAGAATATTTCAGCGCAATAATCCTTCGTGAAAACGGCTAAGACTTTTATACCAAAACTTTTTTTAAACTTTTCAGAAAATTTTCAGAATCTTTTCAGCGCGATAATCCTTTGTGAAAACAGCTACTAAGACTTTTATACCAAAACTTTTTACAACTTTTCAGAAACTTTTCAGAATCTTTTCAGCGCAATAATCCTTCGTGAAAACGGCTATTATTAATATGCCGTGAATATCAGAACTTATATGCGCCACCAGGCTGCCACTGGACTGGCTTTTTGCTTTCGGGAGACACTGGCTCGGTGGTCATGGGGGTCAGGGTCAGGGTTTGATAGATATTTAGGAGGCCGATGTTGCGATACAAGGCAACGTCACTGGCGTGTTTTTTTATCTTCTTCATAAGCTCAGCGCATCTCACTGTTCTGCATGCTGGCCGACCCGGGGTGCCCATAACTGTATCATGAGGACGGATCGCCCCGGAGCCGGTGACAGCCGCTGGCTCGTTGTGCGGGGTAGTCGTTTGTGGACGGCTGGCAGAAACGGATGTGGATGAAGTAGCTCAGTGTCTCAAAATGTATTGATTTGGGTGGGAAATAACACCCAAATGTGAATAATTTTCCACTCCCGAATTATGAATTGATATTGATTCTGACAAAAATATTGACTAAAAATACATGATTTCAATGAAAACTACTGCTTTTCATATTCAAAACAAATCAATATTGTACCATTTTGTACATAATTGTCCACTCTCATGGTCTTTTTTGGGCTCGAATTTTCCACTCTGACACCCAAGCAAAAATGGAATTTTGGGACACTGAAGTAGCTCATGTAATTGGAGTAATGGATGAAGTAGTTTCTGAAAACTACCTTGGTTTGCAAACTTTGAACGCATTTGGGCAGAACTTGAACGAAATGGCTTGCATATTTTATTTTATCAATTTAGTCCGAAGCTTTTGAATGGATATATTTCCTAGGTCAGGACCCGGCATACACGGTTTGATTACCGAGCGGAGCAAGGTCTTCCGTCAACTACGAAGGCAAATATACGTATGAGCGGTCCGACCGTAGCCATGGGTTTCAGAAGCTTATTTCTTTGCAGCTATTCGGTCGAAGTGACTGAAAACTTACACACAAAAACGTCCATGTCGTTAAACTATCCGCCGGTATTTCCTTCCAGCAAGCACAAAGTGTGCCTAAACAACAAATAGGGCACATCAACGTCATAATATGACCGTTTTTCTGCTACCGAAATTTCATGAAAATTTATGTCAACTTCCCTTAAGAAAAGTAAAAATATCGTCTTGATCCCTTCCACTCTTATAATGCACTGATATATTTTCTTCCAAATGCTTTTATGATATGGAAACCTACAATATTTCCGAACAAAGTATGGGTTTATGTCTCCAAAAATGGGGGGGACAGTCTCCCCCCATAGCCTGACGACTGGGGGGACGGTGCCCCCCCCCCCCCTACGGCGACACCCTTGCTAACTAGTATCTACTACATCACCGGTGCAGTCGCTGTTACTGTCCGCTTCAGATCGCCACTGGACTAGAGCGGCCACTTATGAACCCGCGCTCCACACCCAATCAGTTAAAGGGACATTGCCACCTCACAGGCCAATATGGAGTTTTTGGTGTGCATCGGTCGATTAAGCGTGTCCGATTTCACCTGGAAAATTTGGTTCCCGAAACTCCCCTCCCCCCTTAGATTAAAAAAAAACATTTGCACCACTCATGCTTGCCAAGCATTCGTAAAATTGGAGTCGCCACATCACTATTTATAATCACTTCTTTGCGGACTGTTATTTTCTTTTGAATGTTGCAAACTAAACATCACCATTCCGTCAGTGCACTTTCAAATTAAAAAGCGTATGCAGTTAATTATATTTTCAACAATCTTAGCCTCTTCCATAATAAAACAGCAATAATTGCTATGGCTCGACTTTGGGACCGTAGGAGTTGACCTATCAATCAATTCAAGTGTATTGCCCAAAAAATCATATTCTGGACAGACGTCATCAGAATAAAAAAATACAGAAAACCAAACACACAGAAATGTGCAACAGCACAACAGCAACAGCACATATACACACAGACAAAATACACGCATACAATATGCGCGCACCGCGCAGTGGCCTAGAACGGTATAGTCGATATTTAAATGACGCCTTTACCACAACGTCCGTAACCTGCTCCGGAAGGCTATTCCACACTGCAGCCGCTCTGTACTGCAGGGGGCGTCTAGCCAGCTCTGTCCTAACCGATGGCAGGTCCAGAGCATTTCGTTTTGCTCTGGTTCGCCTCTCGCTCACCTCCGCTCGCGGCTTGAAGAGGGATATCAGGCACACGGTGGCGTACGGCGAAAACATGACGTGGTGTACCAGCATCGCGTCCTTGTGTCTGATCGTGTCCTCGATCGACCTCCAGCCTAATCGTTTGAGTACAGGTGTGATGTGGGCACTACGTGGCGTTTTCGTGACCATGCGTGCAGCCCTGTTCATGACTTTTTGGAGTCGTTGGCGTTGATTGGTACATAGAGCGCCCCATATGGGTGCGCAGTACGACAGATGGGGAATGGCAAGGGTTTGCACCAGCTTCGCTAGCACAGATTGAGACAGTGATTGATTATGCTTGGCCAACGGAAAAATAATTGTGTTACACTTTTGTGCTGTCTCACCTACATGCTCACCCCAGGAAAGATTGCGATCCATGGTGACCCCCAAATTTGTCATGGTAGGTGTCACCTCTGCGTCGCCCAGCGACAGAGTAACACTGGGGTGCTGCCGCTGCATCTGCCTAGTACAGAAAATGATGAACTGAGTTTTTGATGCGTTTAGCTTTAAACAATTTGCCCGGTACCATGCCTCCAGGCGCGACAAGTTCAGTTCAAGGGTGGCCATCCTTTGCGAAATCTCAGATATCTTGCTGGGCACCAAAATTTGACTGTCGTCTGCGTAGCTGATGATTTTACAATCAAGATGAGAGGGAATGTCGTTTGTATAAAGCAGGAACAAAATTGGTCCGGTCAAGCTACCCTGAGGGACGCCGGCGTCGATTCTTTGCACATATTTACCCCCTCGAACGCGCTGACACCTGTTTGACAAATAGTTCCTGAACCAGGTGGGGTCAATGCCGTACCATCCGAGTTTTTGGAGCAAGATATGATGGCTTACGCAGTCAAACGCACTGGACAGGTCAACCGAGGCAAGAGACACAACCTCCTTTGCATCGATATGACTAGTGATAAACCCCATCGCTGTTCAGTTCACAGTATTTTATTAACAGAAAATACAATCAAAATGAAATTACAGTAGCGGATTGGCGCAAAAGCAATGGCTTAAATTAAAGCGCCTCTCCTAAGGAGTATAACTACAATAATAAACTGACATAAGTCCACATAAACAACCTAACAGAAATGACATACACTAGAAATAAGAGAATAACTAAAGCAGGGGATCAGACAGCGCCAACCCCGCTAACGACCCTCCGAGCAACCGTTTGGTACACTTAATGTGTCCCAGGCACCGGGCAGCCGAGGTCAGGTCAACAAGCCGAATGGGTAATGTGTGAATGTTGGGGTGTGGAGATGAATCGACGGGTGCGTAGAATGAATGTTTGTAAGTGGTGGGCAATGAACGTTCCTTGGTTTTTGTTGAGATTTTTTGCCGAAAAGGAGGCCTGTTGCTAGTGCCGTTTCCGTGGAGTGGCCGGGTAGGTATGCGTGTTGCGTCTCATTCAGAATATGGTTCGACAGCAGATATGGCATGAGCTGTGGCATAACAATTTTTTCGCACAGTTTTGATACGTTGCTTAAAAGTGAGATGGGCCTAAAATTGTGCGGATCATCAGTGGCCCCCTTTTTATGGAGCGGTACAACAGCCATTTTCCACTCAGCAGGCACGGTCCCAGACACGAGACTGTAATTTATAACGTGCAGGAGGTGAGGTCCGACGACAGGGAAAACAGTTTTCAATAGCTGAAGAGATACTCCATCCTCACCACAAGCCCTACTGTTTTGCATTGCACTGAGCGCGCGAGGCAACTCGGGCAGCGTTGCCGGTTTCAACGTGAAGGCAGAGCTGACAACGCGGGGCGGTCGCGGCTGCGCAGCACTGCCACTTGCTGCCACTCTTGCGCTAGCGTCAGATAGTTCCTCGTCCGACCGCATGGTGGCGGCCACGCGGCTAGCGGTTGTGGCGAAGTGATGATTTTGCTCGTCAGCGAAGGCTGCTTCCTCCTCGCTCGATGGGCGGCACTGCAATGATGTAGGCGGCGCTCTCTTCTGCACAAGGTATTTTCTGACTTCAGGCCGTATATTCTTCGCTTCTTTCAGGAGGGAGGTGAAGTAGGCGCTCAACTAAATACCCCATAACACAGATAGACTTTTAAAGGTCAAGTCTCGGCGAATTCGTACGCTTCAGCTTTGGGCGGGCGCCAATACCACAGCCAAACTGGATGAGAGCGGCCTTCATGAATCTAGTACTGATCACAGCTGGGACCAACGTTTTGGAGTCAGAAATAAATACAAAATGCTTTGCCGATACACTGCTTTGTAGGTGCTGCAGGAACAAGTTTGAGCTTGAGCATACATGAATGTTGATCCCCACCATTCACTTAAGTTGCTTTTTAGAAATCCTCCGGAGGTGGCAATATCCCTTTAAAGGGACTGTCCCACCTTTTTTAAAGTTGTTGAATCACACTTAATTGTATGTCTACATGTCAGACGAGGTCAGCTGAACATGTTCGTGAACTTGTTTCCCGAGAAAAAAAAATGTTTATCTTGGAAGATATACAATTTTGAGTTTTAAGCGGAAAGTTGGGTTGGTGACGTCATATGATTTTTGTTTTAATAACAGGGAAATCCTTTGTGCTGCCAAATGTATGGCACAATTTTGTGTCGATATCTATTGTGCAGAAAAAGCGAACCACCCGGTGTATAGATTGGCTAGCACTATCAGCTGGAGTTGTTGCAGCAGTTGGCCGCCAGGGACCGCTAGTGAGCCAGGGTGTTATCACGCCGCAAGCAAATGGTACCACTAACTAGGGCTGCGGAGTCGACATAATTTTAGCAACTCCAACTCCGACTCCGACTCCGACCTGAAAAATCGACTCCGGCTCCGACTCCAACTCCGACTCCGGCCTATATCCGTTCTCGAACCACATTCTAAGCAATATTTGCAATGCCATCTATTTTTCCGTTTGTCTTCATTATTAACAGTATGGAGAACAATGCTACGCCGCCCGAGCACGGGCGCGGCGTGTCGGCCGCGCGTCCTGCCCAGTCGCGCTCGCCTGCAGGCGGCGGAATAAAATGAAGATAAGAACGTGATACCGGCACTACTGTGTATGTCTCGTCGAGACGCGTCCGACATTGCGCAGCACGACATACCTGGTTCACCACATGATCTTAAATTACCTTACCTGAGGTCAAGTTTTGAATTTGACTTAGGTAACCTGGTCACTATGGTATGATTCGAATCTCCTTGACGAAACGAACACGATGATATTCAAATGGGCGCCGGGTGACCGTATGAGTCGGTGCGTCCAAAGCCCCAATCATCATCAGATGACGTACAAATTATTGCCCTATCTTCATCAGGTGCAAATCTACCGCTAGTTGAGTAAACTTTCTACTCGATTCATTTTCTACTCATTTTCTTTCCAAAGGGATGTAAAGTCCCTAGGCCGACGACTATTTTACCGGCCAAAGTAATCGCCAATTGCTAAAAAGTCGACCCCGACTCGGGGCCGGAGTCGGAGTCGGTAAGATTTTAGCGACTCCGACTCCGACTACGACTCCGCAGCCCTGCCACTAACTATTGATTGATTGATTTATTTATAAATAAATGCATATTTAGCGTTAAATATTTAACTGGTACCATTTGCTTGCGACGTCATAGCACCCTGGCTCATTAGCGGTCCCTGGCGGCCAACTGCTGCATCAACTCCAGCTGATAGTACTAGCCTCTAGATTCAAGATTGCAAACCAACCGGGGATCGAGAAATGAAAGACGAAAATATTCCAAGGCTGACCTTAAAACATGTTGACTATCATTACCAGTTGGGTAAAGAGAGACGACGCTGTCGGTTTAGAGGCCATATTCAAATACACATGGGCCTTATTTTTTTACAGATGTCAAAATAAAACTCGAATATCTTTTTGATTAGATCATTGCGGTTGTTTTAACTGCTACCATACTTAATGTCAATGCCAAGCCATCAAAATGGCTATCTCAACTCAAATATAATGTTAAGGTGGGATAGTCCCTTTAAAGGTGCAAAATCAGCAGATGGCAGCTGCTGTACATTTAGGAAACCAATCTAAAAGATATTTGGGTTTGTGATATTCTCTTATCACGCTTTCATGAAGATAGACAATCAAATGATGTCACCTAAAAAAATGTTCGAGGCTCATCTTGTTACTGATGAGTTCAGCATCTTTATTCAGGAGTGGGTCGGAAGAGAGGTCATCGAGGACATGCCCCGAAAATGATTGAAATTGACCCAAAATTGACACAATTCCTCACTTTAAAAAAATATAAGCAATTTTAATATACGCATGTTTAAATTAGTCCTCAGTCAGTTTTTAATACACAAGCAAGCGACATTCTATTAGCGTTTGGAATACTGTCGAAGTTTTAGGGATTTTCTCCCAACAATTTTGTTTCCATTCGGGATCCGCCAGTGGCATCTTCCTAGAGTTTTCAAGGAAAGCAAGCATTATAATTATGACACAACAAAACATAATTATGAGATCATGATAAGGTTGTCATGTTAACCGCTAGGCTAATAAGCTCTGTAGGTTATACTTAATTTCTGTCTGTCATTTTGCTGTGTCGTGATCCTTCTCGTGTGCACTGTGCCGTGTGCATGCACTGTTTCCTATCAAGCTCGGTGTACGGGTTCCGGACTTGTTCTACCCAGTAAACCTACAGCTCTAGCCAGGCTGCCGTCTTCACGGAGACCTCAGACCGGCCAGACGGTCTGGCTCCGACCACGCCACCAAAGCAAATAAACACCGGCGTGCCACGAGCTAGATACAGTCCGACTGAGGCCCGGAGTGGAGAGAGGGAGGGGCATATCACGCCACGGCAGGAGTAGAGGGGGAGGGAGGGGCACACCGCGCCTCGTCAGGAGTAGAGGGGGATGGAGGGGCACATCACGCCACGGCAGGAGTAGAGGGGGAGGGAGGGGCACACCGCGCCAGAATAGAGTGCGGACTTATGCACTTGTCGGTAGCGAGCGGCGCCTGATTTAAGTGCCTGTGAGCGCTTGTGCGCCAATCGCAAACATGTACGTCCGATGTGTAAAGCGAAAATGAAATAAAAATGTATCTCTCTCTCTCTCTCTCTCTCTCTCTCTCTCTCTCTCTCTCTCTCTCTCTCTCTCTCTCGTCAGGAGTGGAGAGGGAGGGAGGGGCACATCACGCCACGGCAGGAGTGGAGAGGGAGGGAGGGGCACATCACGCCACGGCAGGAGTAGAGGGGGAGGGAGGGGCACACCACGCCACGGCAGGAGTAGAGGGGGAGGGAGGGGCACACCGCGCCTCGTCAGGAGTAGAGGGGGATGGAGGGGCACATCACGCCACGGCTTGAGTAGAGGGGGAGGGAGGGGCACACCGCACCCCGGCAGGAGTGGAGAGGGAGGGAGGGGCACATCACGCCACGGCAGGAGTAGAGGGGGAGGGAGGGGCACATCACGCCACGGCAGGAGTAGAGGGGGAGGGAGGGGCACACCGCACCCCGGCAGGAGTGGAGAGGGAGGGAGGGGCACATCACGCCACGGCAGGAGTAGAGAGGGAGGGAGGGGCACATCACGCCACGGCAGGAGTAGAGGGGGAGGGAAGGGCACACCGCGCCCCGTCAGGAGTAGAGGGGGAGGGAGGGGCACACCGCACCCCGTCAGGAGTGGAGGGGGAGGGAAGGGCACACCGCACCCCGGCAGGCCCGCAATCGGAGAGTGGAGATTGGAGAGGGAGGAGGGAGAGGGGGAGGGGCATCACCCCAGAGCAGGCCAGTAGTGGTCGGTAGCAAATATTGAGACGCCCCCGACGACCTCTGTTGCTGCCTCTGACCGACATGGTACACAAGCCATGGGCAGCAGCTTAATCATCACTTGAGGAGAGCATTGCTGACGACCTATTGGTCGATTGTTGAAGAGAGAGGATCCCTGCCTCGCGGAGCCAAACATATTTCATCGCACAAAATGTATACGGTGTTATTTTGTGTCGACGGTTATAACGACAGCCAAACAATCTATACGAGAATAAACAGCCACCGACCAATGTCGTAATCATATACAGAGAGCGGAGCTTCAAACAGCCCCAGCATATTCTACAAACACAAAGTGACGCCGGGTTGCCAAGCCGAACAAGCGGCGGTGAAGAAAGGCATTAGTCGTAAGCATTAGTCGTAAGAGTCACGGCCGCTGACCGTTGTCACGGCCGCTAGCACGGCGTCTAATGATGCACGTTTAAAAGGAAGGACCACAGGAGCATTATAAAAAAATAACGACATGGGCCGATCCAGGGGGCAAACCCAAAGGGGCCATGCCCCACACCCCACCCCCAACCGCCTGAAGTCGGCGCAAAATTGACACATTTCCTGATATAGAAGAAAATCTAAGCAACTTTTATTCAGGAAAGTTTGGTTTAAATCAGCTATCAATGCATAAGCAAGCGAAATCCGATGAGTTTTCAGAATTGTGTGAGACTTTTGGGGATTTGCCCCCCCACGACCCGTTCTGGATCTGCCTTTGAATAACGACACGACACTTCTAACGTTGCACGTTCAAAGTAGAAGACCAAAGCTGCATTATCAAAGCGAACAATAAATCAGATCAAACAGGCAAGAAATATGAAATGGTGATAACACATCTGTCCTATGCAGCGCAATTGATAGAAGATGCACATTGGCAGAAGAGACAAATTGATTTCTCCTGGTCCCGAAATATTACAACCGAAGTATGCAGCAGCTGACGAACAACACCAGTAGAAGCGTCTGATTCCGCCTGGATCTCCGACTCCCGTCTCATCTCGTCCAACGCGTGGTACACCGGCGACCCCAGGTCTGGGTGCAGCCAGTGACGTGGCATTGAACATTGCACTGTATAGTGCAACGCGCATGGTGCAACGCAGCAACAACGAAGCAGACTCAGCACTATTGCGTCATCCTCCGCCCTTTAGCATGTCAGGAATTCTGCATTTCAAGCTGCAGCATACGGAACAGTTGCAAGAAACTCGCACCACCGCGGAACCACAGGCTCTCGCTTCGCGGCTTTCGACAAACTCTGAGTTCGATCCAGAAACACCCGCCAGGACGCTGATTTGGCCCTCCCGCGCGTGAGAACTGAAGCCGGCAAGAGACGCTTTTTATACAGTGTAGCACAGCGCTACAATGCGTTGCCGCTGGACCTGCGTGAGGCGTCTTTACCATCTTTTAAAGGGATTATACGGTTTTTGTTCTAGAATAATTGAGTTACATAGTAAAACGTACTTATAAAGGTGGTAGAAGTCCCACGGTAGCCACATTTTTCTGGAAATGACCTCTTCTGCACGTAAGGACATTCCAAAGTACGCGGTGATGCCACCGCGTTTATCACGCGACACTCAGAATAGCCGGTTTATTTATCGGACTGTTTTTACTGTCAATGCATACATACATACGTTTCGTTGTTTCTATGAATACCGCTCGTTTCCCCAATGCTGCTGAGACATGACCAATTTAAGTATATAAATGACACTTATATACTTAACTTATAACACTATGTTGGAGATCGTCTTCATCGGCATTTAGTTGAGGCACCAGATGCTCCGATGCGACAGTCTGAAGTTTCAGATCAACGGAGTATGATGGAGAAAGAAAACTCATGTTCAACTTTTTAACCTGCTATATGTCTTACATTTACACATATCCTCTATATCTACCTATATGATTATCGTTATGGTTATACCCTGCCCCATCTTTCATTGTCATACGCTATGCAAATTGATATACGTACATACATATATCTTCATGCATTTAAACGGATAGCGTGTACCACTATCATGCAAATGCACTTTAATGAATCATTTTAGCACTCTTGCACATCATTGAATTAGCCAGTAAGGCGCCGTAGTTGGCGATGAACGAGCGAGCGCCAACGAAATGTATGGCGAATTTCAACTCGATCGGGCAAGTAGTTTCTGAGACACACAAAAAGGGGGCGCACGTGTGCGCGTGCAGAGGTACCCCACCCCTGACTTGAGGGAAAGAGGCGGCTGAGAGGTCCCTAGCCATACACCAAATTTGAACACAATCGGCCCAGCCGTTCCTGAGATATAGAATAGGGGTGTGCACGTGCGCAGATGCAGAAGCACCCCACCCATGACTTGTGGGAAGGCGGCGGCGGAGGGGTCCCTAACCACACACCAAATTTGAACACAATCGGCTCAGCCGTTCCTGAGATATATAATAATAGGGGTGTGTATGTGCGCACGTGCAGAGGCACCCCACCCCTGACTTATGGGAAAGTGGCGGCTGAGAGGTCCCTAACCACACACCAAATTTGAACACAATCGGCCCAGCCGTTGCGGAGTTTTTTTTTAACGAGAAAACACTTTTCAACACCCCTCACGCGGCACGCGCCACGCGCAGTGGTAGTCACCCACATGAGTCGGCACTGGTCTCAAACAGGTTAGGTTGGATGGGGCTAATCAGTAAAGAAACTCGCTTGTCTATCAGACGTGCGGTTGCAGAGATATTAGCTTCTCAAAAGCGTCGCCACGGGCCGGGTCGGGCCGGGCTGGGCCGCTCATATTCAGATTTTTCCCATATACGACGGAAGGACGAGCGAGCGCTTCGCGCTCGCTCGTAATCACTGCACTGTGGGCATGCGCCCAATCTTGTAACAGCTTCACTTATGTGAAATATATCTATCGAATATATCTAGTGAATCTTGCTTCACTTATGTGAAACTGGAATAAATATATATTTCTTAGGCAAGAGCTATTAATTTTACATTTCTGAAAAATAAATGCAAATGACAAAGGAGCCACTAAAGTAAATATAATTTCAACATAGCTGCAATTCTTAAGTCCTGTGACTTTTATTTATATCCCGTTGCGAATTTGATGGTTCAGTTTATTTTAGAAGTATGCATCACAAGCAGCTTTACAAATAATGAACATTTGTATATTAAATCTTCATATACGGTGAAGAAAAATCGAAGACAGAAGGATTTAGAAATAAAATGCAAACTTAGCCTGAGCGCAAAAATATATTCATTTAAAAATGGCTCTCCCCGATTCCCGATTTAAAAAAACATAATATTCACTTTCAAATTGTAAAACAAACATGACTTTTATTTCTACTTGTATACGCATTCTACTTCTCAAATTCTCACTTATACCGTAATGTAAATCCAAGAAAATTTACCCGTGGTTACCCAATCCAAATTTCAAGTAAATGTCTTTATATTTCGTCATATAAATGGCTTATCAAATTTTAAAATCAATATCAAGCGCTCAATAGTAACCTAAATACAATACCCTTGTAACGTCAGCGTTGTATTCTGGCCAGCAAAAAAACATCAGCAGTCATGTATGTACAGATACCTGCATACTCCGATGTTTTATAAGATTGAGTGCACTTATGCAACTAAACATTCGTTATAAGCTAACTTTAAATTACAGTGCCACTATCATGTCACTATCAGTATCCTCTAAGCACGTGCATATTTTAACCCTAAAATTACGACATATTATTGAATATGATCTCTCGCTCTCGCTCTCGCTCTCGCTCTCGCTCTCGCTCTCGCTCTCGCTCTCGCTCTCGCTCTCGCTCTCGCTCTCGCTCTTGCTCTCGCTCTCGCTCTCGCTCTCGCTCTCGCTCTCGCTCTCGCTCTCGCTCTCGCTCTCGCTCTCGCTCTCGCTCTCGCTCTCGCTCTCGCTCTCGCTCTCGCTCTCGCTCTCGCTCTCGCTCTCGCTCTCGCTCTCGCTCTCGCTCTCGCTCTCGCTCTCGCTCTCGCTCTCGCTCTCGCTCTCGCTCTCGCTCTCGCTCTCGCTCTCGCTCTCGCTCTCGCTCTCGCTCTCGCTCTCGCTCTCGCTCTCGCTCTCGCTCTCGCTCTCGCTCTCGCTCTCGCTCTCGCTCTCGCTCTCGCTCTCGCTCTCGCTCTCGCTCTCGCTCTCGCTCTCGCTCTCGCTCTCGCTCTCGCTCTCGCTCTCGCTCTCGCTCTCGCTCTCGCTCTCGCTCTCGCTCTCGCTCTCGCTCTCGCTCTCGCTCTCGCTCTCGCTCTCGCTCTCGCTCTCGCTCTCGCTCTCGCTCTCGCTCTCGCTCTCGCTCTCGCTCTCGCTCTCGCTCTCGCTCTCGCTCTCGCTCTCGCTCTCGCTCTCGCTCTCGCTCTCGCTCTCGCTCTCGCTCTCGCTCTCGCTCTCGCTCTCGCTCTCGCTCTCGCTCTCGCTCTCGCTCTCGCTCTCGCTCTCGCTCTCGCTCTCGCTCTCGCTCTCGCTCTCGCTCTCGCTCTCGCTCTCGCTCTCGCTCTCGCTCTCGCTCTCGCTCTCGCTCTCGCTCTCTCTCTCTCTCTCTCTCTCTCTCTCTCTCTCTCTCTCTCTCTCTCTCTCTCTCTCTCTCTCTCTCTCTCTCTCTCTCTCTCTCTCTCTCTCTCTCTCTCTCTCTCTCTCTCTCTCTCTCTCTCTCTCTCTCTCTCTCTCTCTCGCTCTCTCGATATAAGCCTGAAACTATTTTGCCATAGCAGGAGCTACTTGAGCTATTTCCTTTGAATTGTCCAATATCATTCGCTTTAATAGTTGCTGCAATGTCATCTGCGAGCAGGCAAAATATGCAAAGGTTGATGCATTGGCTGTATCATTTATATAAATATAAATAATAATGGACCTAATATGGAACCCTGTAGCATACCCATTTTAACATCAAGTGGTGCGAAATGTATGCAGTTTATTATTATTTTGTTTAATTTGATGTGTGAGGTAAGACTTAAGCATATTATACATATACCTTTTTCGAATACATTTTCATTTTATTATATTTGTAATGCAGACTGTATCAAAGACCTTCTTTAGGCCAAAATACAGAGTGCCAATGACTTCTTTTTAGGTTCCTGCTAGTAACGAGTTCCGGACGCGACTACATTACATGTATGTCGAGTATGAGTTGGATGATAAAAGCAAGTACGACACCATTGAAAAGCTCACACTTAGTATTTGCATGATACATCAGTGTAATGCAGCCGAAGCTCCATACGTGGCCGCCTCGCGCACCCGCGCGGGGACGCTCATCATCATGGTCCGCGCAACTTGCGAGTCCAGGGATTTCAAGACTATTCGGATTATGGCGATGAGTTGTGCCTCTGTGGTAGCCTTCCAGTCCTCCTTCGTACACTTTCTGCTTCAAAAGTCCCCACAAGTCCTCAATGGGACGCAGCCGAGGACAGTTTGGAGCGTTGCTGCTCGTCTTCGTCACATGGGGCACTTCCAGTTTGTGGAGCAGCGCGAGCGATATCTTCGCGTAATGCGAACTGGCGAGATCGGGCCAGAACACATAGTCCTTGTTTGGGTAGTTGGTCTCCAGAAACGGCAACAATGCCTTCTGAATGCATTGTTTCCGATAAAATTCGTTAAAAATTCGAGAGAGAAAAATTACAATTAAAATGCGTGAGAAGTGCTACCTCGCACACCCATACGATTCAGTATGTCATACAAAGTTGTTCTGGGCACTTACACATCCATTAAATGATTCCGAATGAGATGTTTTGGATTGTCAGGATTTTTTATTTAAAAAATCGATGAGTACGCGGACCTGCTTCCTGTCAAGGGCTGCCATTTTGACTGCCATTTTCGTTAGAGTCAAGGTAAGGATATTTTGATTGGACACGTGCATAGTATTTATAAAACGATTTTTGTTAAGGTGCGACACTTAATATAATAATTATAATTGCTGGCGATGTTACGAAACGTTAAACTGCGTCCGGATTCATAGTGGACAGTGGACACCCATTGAGGTGAAGTTTCTTTCTCTAGCTCAAGAGCACTTCATGTTTAACATTTTTTTTATTAATTGAATATGTCATGCTTTTATATTTTCCGTTTGTGTCATAAATAGCAGGAGGATGCACTTAAGTAGGCTTTATTTTCTCGGAAAACTGGTAATTTTAGGCCTAAGACATCAAAAGAGTAGTGTCTAAGAATAATAGGAAGTCATTTAAAGGGAAATAGAGACATTTTCTCACAAACAAAATGGAGTTATCACTTGAAATCTACAGACGAGACCAAAATATATTGCAAATGTATTACATTTTTCATATAAACATTCCTACCGAAAGATGTTTCAAGTTAAAGGGAATAGTTTACCTTTAACATGGTGTTCGATCTGAGATAGCAGATTTGTAGAGCAGATCGAAACATGGGTTGCGTGAGAAAAAAAAACTAGCTCCCTACGCTAATTAATTTAGACACAGGACTAGTGGGCCCCTTTTAGATGAAGTTTAATTTACCCGAAACTTGCTTCGGGTCCTCACAACGGTTGTTTACGTTACAAGCAGCCTGTGTATATGTGGCTCAAGTCCGTCGTTATTGTGTGCAATAGTTTCGATATCCAAGCTACCATATGCATGACGTCATAACTACCATGACGTTTTTTATGGTCATGAAGGGGAAAAGAGAAACATGCTCATTTTTCGACGGATATCCATCTATCGTCCAAACAAATGCCATATTCGTTTTTTCAGCTTGAAATATCCCGTATAGCCAAATTTCAAGACAACTTGCAAGATGACCTATTCTCTTTAAAGTTGATAAGCGTTCCACACTTAGGACCGGTACTCTCAAGTACTTGGTAACGAATTTCGGTGTTCGCCAAACTCCGGTATTGCTTTTTGACGAAATGGTATAGAAAATATGCCTTCCACTCTGGTTATCGTGATTATGTGTCCTACTGCCCTTAAAAATCAACAATCATTGAATAAAAAAGCAACAAAATTAGAAGTTAACTTGTGCACCCAACGACGGCCTAGTTAGTGGTTGCGACCTTCAATATTGGAAAATTGGTTTGTGTATTTTCACCATTAGGAGTTTGTTTATGTCTTTGGCTGTATATAACACTAGGCGCTTATCATTAAAAATAAGCATTTTTCACAAAAATCATCATGAAACAATGCAAAAATGGCAATGAAATTGGAAGTTGACTTATGCACCCAACAGTGACCTATTTAGTGTCGGCGATTTATTTCATTGACCAATCAGGAACGTTGTCACGCTTCTTGGCGCACTTACTTCATTTCTGGACCTATGACATGTTTACACATCAACATTCAAACGAGATATAGCGATGGATCATACTGTTTGTCACCATATATAAGTACATATTTGTAATTTCCCAAAATGTAATTTTTGAAATACAAAAAGTTGATATTTCACTTTTAAATTGAGATGCGATCAATTTGATACCATACATGTGTAATAAAATAATGCAGATACAGAAATCAAAAGGTAATTATTTCCCTTTAAAGTGAAATAATGACCTTTTGATTTTGTTAACAAAAATGTATTTGGCTACTGTTATGGTATTTAAATGATGTGATCTAAATTTAGAAATTCAATAAAATTATTCCCTTATTCAAAGTTGGAAGTTTGAGAGAAAAAAATAAAAAGCAAGTACATATACCTCTTAAGGAGTTCATGATCGGTATTTTCCCTTCACTATTGGAAAACGACACATCTGCCGCTTTGTATCAATCTGTTCAACGTTGTTGAATAGGCACTTCTAAACAAATCGCCGACACTAAATAGGTCGCCGTTGATGTGCATCGATGAGCTTCCGATTTAATTGCCAGTTTTTGTATTGTTCGTTAATTTTTTGGGGAAAAAATTAGAATTTTCCATGATATTATAAAGCATAGTGTTATATACAGCCAGAGACAAAACTATACAAAACTCCTATATTACGAGGAGTCGAAGCGTCGCGTAAATGAAATAGAGGACGAAAAGGGCAAAAGGGCTATGATGTATTCAGGCGCAAGGTGGATGGAAGAGGGCGAAAGACCCACACAATATTTCTTTAACTTGTGCGCCAGTAGAAATATGAAGAAGCAGATAAATGTACTGCAATCTGAAAACGAAAAGCTTATTACCGGAAACGTAGGAATTATGGAGTATTGCAAAAAGCACTTTCAAAAGGTGTACACTTCCAACGCTTGCACAGGAGCAGGTGACGAAGGCCCAACATGTGACAGGTTCCTCGGGGTAACTGATTGCCCTAGGCTAAATGAGGCCGATAGAGATGTCTGCGACGCACCACTGACAGGAGCTGAATGTAAAATGGCCTTGGACGGAAAGATGAACAATTAAGCACCATCAACTTATGGCTTCTCTAAAGAATTCTTTCAATTTTTCTGGACAGAACTGGAATTAATCGTGCTCAATGCCATACATCAGGCCAGGGAGCAGGGCCAATTTTTCATAACTCAACGTAGGGGCGTGGTAACGTTAATTCCTAAAAAGGGTGACCAAAAGCTAATAAGGAATAAACGCGCCATATGCCTATTAGATACTGCATATAAAATAACGGCCAAGGCCATGGCAAATCGTTTGATGCTGGTAATGGATAAATTTATTGCGGCTGACCAAACTGGGTCTATTCGTGGAAGGTACATTGGGACCAATTTGCGCACCATGGACAGTGGATACATAATGGATACACAGTGGATTAGCGCACAGTCATTCAATACTGTGAGATGGACAAGCTGAGCGGCATTGTAATGGCGCTGGATTTCCAGAACGCTTTTAATACGGTGGAACACACGTTTGTGTATGACGTCTTAAGAAAGTTCAACTTCGGGAGTAATTTTCTGGAGTGGATAAGACTTCTACACAACGGTGCAGAATTAACAGTCATTAACCCGCGCGGCGCTGGGGTCTCCAGCCGAACGCGCGGCGCTGGGGGGGTAAATTTTACCCCCCCCCCCCCTCGTATCTTCCGAACCAATAACCGCAGCGAGACGCGCAATGCGGTGATCGCAAGCTCTCAACGAGAAGAATCGAATGCATACTCGAAATTCTTAAAATAAGGTCACATGTCAGGTCACGGTCAGGTCAAATGTAAAATGTAAGTATTTGAGTTTTTGGGGCTATACTTTCCATCCAAAGCCTTATATTGCAACTATTATCTCACAAAGTGCTCCAGAGTGTATAATTCATTTCCCGCATAAGTAAAACTGAAATTGTAAGCAAAGGTCAAGGTCAAGGTCAGGTCACACAAGGTCACAGGTCTACGAAAGCCATGCGACACATGTTGTATGGGTTATTTTACACGTATTATTCGATAGAAGCAACCATTTTCACAGCCTGACACCATAAAATCGTCCTCAGGTCAAGGTCAGGTCACAATAAGGTCAAAATTTGAAATGGATTAATCTAAATAAACATTGCATGTTTCTAGACTAGTTTTGTCTTCGAAATACAGTGGAGGCATTTATTTGTCTGTATCTGGTCAGTAAAAGCCAAAAAACGCAATTTTAAAAAATGACGTCATGAGTTACTTGTTCTTAGAGAGCCATAAGTCAGTCAAAAATAAATAAATTGCTTTGAAATTTGGTTTGAACATCGTTCATACTCGGTTCTCTAATATATCTTCCGTTTTTTTTTAAATCTTCAAACAAAAAACTTTTGTGGAAATTCTTCCCCAAAAATCAGTTTTTTGCATTTTTGGGGGTCAAAAACCCAAAATTGTGAAAATCTGAGATAGCCATGTCAAAGACAATGTTATTTCCCTTCTTTTAACGCCTTTTATTTGCAATTTGCAGTAACACGCTATTTTCTACGATTTTTCAAACATTTAACGTTTTTTCACCAAAAATGACATGGCATGACGTCACGAAAACGTCATTATCTGCCACAAATTTTCACGAATTTAAAAAAAAAAAATGGCAGAAGACGTAGAATTGATGCACCATAAGCTACCGTAAGTTTTACTTTGATAACTGTCATAGTTGTCAAGTTATGGAGAAAATTCGGGAGGGGGGGGTAAAATTTACCCCCCCCCCCAGCGCCGCGCGGGTTAACAACGGCTACACATCCAGCTGGTTTAAACCATCCCGCGGGCTCCAGCAGGGATGTCCGGCCTCTGCCCTTCTGTTTGTGCTGGTGGTTGACATTCTAGCCATTAAATTGCGCGCGACGACGACTGTAAAAGGCCTAACAATATCTGGATGTGAGTTTAGGATGTCGCAATATTGTGACGACACCACATTGTTCGTGAGAGATTCGCTCTCTGCTGTTGCAGCCATCAAGATAATAGACGAGTTCGGCAATGTATCTGGTCTTCAGCTGAATTTGAACAAATGTCAGTATATGTGGATAGGAGAGGAAAGGCAATCAGAGGAATTGATCTGCGGTTCCGTTCCCGTCAAGCACCTTAACATTTTAGGCGTACTGTTCAGTGCGGTGCAAGATTGCAGCGATGACAATATGCAAGCTATAATGATAAAAATACAGAACACTCTGAATCAATGGTGCTAGCGTGATTTGACCATAAAGGGGAGGATTACCATTGCCAAGTTCTTGGTCATTTCACAGTTGATTTACATTATGTCAGCAGCGCGGATAGAAAGAAAACACTTGGATGCAATTCAGAGCAAAATTATGAAGTTTTTGTGGAGGGGAAGACCACCAAAGGTCGCTCGGAAAACGCTATATCAAGGAATTGAACAAGGGGGATTGAAAGTGCCAAACATTCTGGCAATATATAAAGCAATGAGAGCATCATGGGTGGGTAAAATTATTGCAAATAATGAACTTGCGTTTGCCAAGGCATTCCAAAAAAGAAGTAAAATTTACGTTGGTGACATCACAAAAATGGATTACAATAGGACATGGGTTAGCACGGGATTGATACCGGAATTGTATAAAGAAATGTTGCTTTGGTTTAGAGGGCGGTGCCGATGACGGTACCCGAAAGTGGCAATGCCGTGCGAAAACAGATAATATGGTGTAACAAAGCGGTCTGCATAGATCGGAAAGTGATTCTTTATAAGTCTCTTTATGACAATGGCATTACATTTATAGACGATTGTATTGGCATTCGCGGTCACCTCTTTAGTCATCAAGTTTTTTTTGGAGCGAAATCATCATGTGCGGATTGGCCCGCTTCGCTATATGAGCCTATTGAGGGCGATTCCGGCGGAGTGGAAACGGATGCTAGTAGGGAGCGCACCATTATCGACAGCTGAGAGGACAGCAGCTCCGTACATCGTAATACAAGGGAAGAATGTTCCGATACATCAGGTCAAATCCATTTTTTTACGACTATTGGATAGGGGACACCATTCCACGGGCTCAATTAAAATGGGAAAGTGAGGGCATCAGCTTTGGTGAGGACTGGAGAAGGATATATTCGGTACCGTTTACGATTACCAGCTCCACTAAGCTACAAAGCTTACAATACAGGATTACACACAGATATTTCCCAACCAGACGTTTTTTATGCATAAGAGGTGTTCTCAATGATCTTTTCTGTGGTGAATGTGGTGGAATTGAAACCATACAACATTATTTTGTAGACTGCCATGAAATAAGACTGTTTTGGAATGAACTAGTGGTGAAAATTAATCAAAAAATCAAACCATGTCATCGTTTTCATGCTAATGTAAATAATATAATATTTGGGGCCCTAAAAACTATGAGCGTGGTTAATCTTATTGTGATGATTTCGAAGCAATTCATTGTTAGTCGGCGCTTTGAGGAAGAGAGGGTATGTTTAGACGATTTCATGCCGTTTTTGTCGCGATATTATGTCATGGAAAAAATAATTGCTATGAAAAAAGACAGAATGAATAAATTTAAGGCAAAATGGAAACCATTCATAAATGAAAAACTCCAAATCAATATTTAAAAGAAAAGGTCTGCCTGCGGCAACCCTAAACCCTGGCAGGAGTGGGGAGGGGGATGTGGGTGTGTGGGAGAATGGTGGGGGAGGGGGTGTAAACGAGCGTAAGCCGTACATTGATCGCGATTGGGCGATAAAGGTCGTAGTCCGAGTGTGGCGCTGGATGTAACAGGAACTAATAATAGGATAGGCCCCGCCCTTTCCCCACCCGGGCTAACCCGGGACCGGACCTCGGCATGTGCTGCAGGGCCGGTCGGCCGGCCGGGCGTGCGGGGCGCCGGCCCCACTGGCCGACGGCTCGCACGCCCGGCCGGTGGCGAGGGGGCGCCGCTTCGCGAACGGGAGCCGCTGAGAAACGCGAGGCGGCGCGGGCGGGGGCCGCCGATGGGCCCTATCGGGCTGATGGGCCCAATCGGGCTGATAGGCACCGATGAGGATTTCGATGTTGTATGGATGATTGAATGTTTGTTTTTAAGTGTTTATGTAAAAATGATAATACAAGTGTTTATGGCGGAAAACAAATGTGAGTGCGACAATGTGCAGTGCTGTTTGTATTGATGTGTTTGTTTTTTGTGTGAATAAATTAGCCCTTCGGTGGGACAAACGAGAGAAAAAAATACAAAACTCCTATTGTTGAAAATAAATACACCAATTTGCACAAAAAAAAATGAGGGTTGCAACCACTAACTAGGCCGACGTTGGGTGCAGAAGTTAACTGCTAATTGTGTTACTTTTTATTCCATGGCTGTTAATTGTAAAGGAGGGCGGGCATATAATCACAACAAGCAGAACGCAAAATATATTTTCCAAGTCATTGCGTAAAAAAATCAATACGGGAAAAGCCCGGAGCTTGATGGAAACCGAAAAGTACTTGCAAGTATCGGTCGTTAAAAGTGTGGAACGCTTATCAAGTTTAACTTGAAATATCTCTCGGAAGGAATTTTTATATGCAAAATGCGACGAATTTGCATCATATTTTGGCCTCGTCTGTCGATTTCAAGTGCTATCTCCATTTTTGTTGTGGGAAAAGGTCATTATTTCCCTTTAAGGGTGCGTTTCCGAGGTCTGCCTATGGTGAACCTATGGCAAGCTTTCCTGGGCTCTCAGCAGTTCTGTTTTCGCTCGACGTCTATGAAATTACAATATTACGGAGTTCAGTACCGGAGCTTTCTGTATGGCAAAGTTTTTCATCAAAATATGCAACCATTTGCAACATATTGCACGGCAAAGTTTTTTCAGACCAATTTTCGCAGCGTTTTATGGGGCAAACCTTAAGCACTGCGTGCAAAACAGTGCATGTTTCTTGATCAGCTTGCCACACACTTTATTTTTGTACAAGGATTTATCGATATCACCAGTCATTTTCTTTGCAACGTTGCATGAAGTTTGGCTATGAATTACTCTGGCCACAGACAACGGAGCAAAAAAAAACGTTGTATAATGTTTTAGACACATTAGCTCTGTTTCCGAAAATGCTAATGATCGGCGGGAACCATTCCACGTTTTTGAGGTATTCCGAAAAATACCTCGTGTTGCAACTGTTTTCAGTATCCGCATGTAGATGGCACTAGTATCCGATTTTTGCGTTTCATCCCCGAATCTGGACTGGGCGCCTGAGCCCTGCCCGATTATGAGAACCGCCCGGTACGAGACCGCTTGGGGTGCGGTGAGGCGTGAGCGGAGGGGGAGGGGGGCGAGAGCGGGGAGACGGGTGACAAATGGCCTTACGGTCCCGCCTTCTCCAAGGGCGCGCGCTAGACGTCCGATAGAGCAGAGTGCCTCCGGCTGGTGGCCGCGGATGGCAGTGACTATTTTGACGAGTAAACTTTCCCGCAAGTGAATCTCGGATATTCCGGTAGTCTCCATTATCCCGTGTATGTGGCTGTTCAGTTATTTCCTCCGTCCTCTTAATCATCATATTATAATTATTAGAATAACAACATCAATCGAAAGCACCTTTATTTGAGATAAAACACAAAAAAACACTTATACATACACACAGGGGCGCAGCCAGACCTTCAGAAAGAGGGGGGCAAGCACCTGGGAGAGGCCCCCCACACCCAAAAAAATACCCCTGGATATGAAAAACTCTACGGATTTCGGCCACTTTATTTTGTGAGGCCCCCTTTTTAGCATTTTTTCTTCGTCTACTTTTGATGAGCTGGATTAGACCAGGACCCTCAGTAGGCATTGTACTGAGCGCATTACTAATTTGTATTGTTACGTACAGGAGAGAAAACATATCTTAGCCATGACATAAACATATCTTAGCCATGGTGGGGGTCGACTTTTGAGTGTGGGGGCGGCTGAAATGACGAAAAAATGTACCCCCATTTTGATACGTGTATTTAAGCCTTTGCAGCATTTTAATGTGGATTTTCATGTTCTAGTAGGTAGGTATGTACTTGTTGGTTATCGCCGCGAAGCGGCGCGAAATTTTTACGGTTTTGCCTGATAAAACCCAGAAATATAGGCGGTGTGCCTTGTAGAGGATAATAAGCTAAAACTGATATTCATTCAATTCAGCGTTACGACGAACCGATGACGATGACTATGGTTTCGTTATGACGATGATTACCGATGTGACGCCGCGAAGCGGCGTGAAAATGTTAATTTTTGGTCCTGGAAAACGAAATGTTAATATTGGAACCAGACCGTGAGGTGAGATGGCTTGGGGAGATGGTCCTGGCCTGTTTCAACTATTAGCTCTTCGGTCCAGCAAATTGTGCACCGCTGGAGCAGCTTCCGGGTGCCGATCTCCTCGTCTTTGCGTTCGCGTCGCCTTTTTCGGAACTCGGCAAACTAGCTAAACATGTAGCCTGCTTGAAACTTAGAAGTGAATATTTTATGAAGGGAATGGGCCCTGGGCAGGGGCGTAGGGAGAATTTCGCCCAGGGGGGGGCCAAATGGGATCAGAGGGGCCCTCGTAGCCAAGGGGGGCCCACATCATTAAAACAGTACAGTGTGTTGTATGTTGTAAAACAACGACAAATAAGATTTCGACAACGAAAAACCAGTGTATTTTTTTCATTTTTTGGAGTGAAAAACACAAAATTTCGAAAATCCGAGATAATCATCTTTAATATTTTGTAATTTCCTTTTTCAACTTTTTACTTGCAATTTTCGTCAAAACTCGAATTTCTATTAATTTTCAAGCATGTATTGTTTGTCCACCAAAAATTACATGACATGTGATTAAAACGTCATTATCTCCAAAGTAATCCACCATTTTCATTGAAATGTTGTGATAAGACGTATAATTGATGCAGCATACGGTACTCAAGGATTGACGTCGATATCTATAATTGTTTTCAAGTTATTAAGAAAAACCGGGAGGGGGAGGGGTCAGATTCTGCCACCTCCAGCGAGGCGCGGGTTAATGCAAATATTATCCTTAATCATCTTCAATTCGGATTCAGGAAACAACACAGTACGTACATGCCGATTGTTCAAATGTACGATGAAGTTTGCAAAACATCTACAAAATAACGAAATAACATGCTCCACCTTGATTTACAGAAAGCTTTGGATACAGTTTCTTAGCAATTCTCTTGAAAAATACACCGCATTGTGATACGAGGAGTTTCTACAACACGATAGTCATATATTAATAAGAGGCATAAAATGGCAATAATAGATGAGGTTGGATCTAAGAAACAATTGATGAAAATTGGCGTCCCACAGGGTTCAATTTTAGGTCCTCTTTTATGTATTCAATATATTAATGACATCAGCAATACAAAAGAAATAGGCACCTTTACTTATTTGCTGATGATATACGGCAATTTATATTCAAGCTAGGAATGTTGAAGAGCTGCAAATAAAGATGAATTAAAAAATTCCAAAAATAACGAGTTGTTCCATGTAAATGTATTATCACTAAATGCATCAAAGACAAATTACCAAATATATTCAAGATCAGTGACGTGACAAGATCTTGACATAGTATTAAATGATACACCATCACGATAAACCCACGCATTAAATAGTTAGGGAGTTCTTGTAGATGAAAATCGTAAATGGAAGTCTATATATATATATACATATATATATATATATATATATATATATATATATATATATATATATATATATATATATATATATATATATAGATAGATAGATAGATAGATAGATAGATAGATAGATAGATAGATAGATAGATAGATAGATAGATAGATAGATAGATAGATAGATAGATAGATAGATAGATAGATAGATAGATAGATAGATAGATAGATAGATAGATAGATAGATAGATAGATAGATAGATAGATAGATGGATCGATGGATGGATGGATGGATGGATGGATGGATGGATGGAGGATGGATGGATGATGGATGGATGATGGATGGATGGTGGATGGATGGATGATGGATGATGGATGGATGGATGGATGATGGATGATGGATGGATGGGGATGGATGGTGATGGATGGATGGATGGATGGATGATGGATGGATGGATGGATGGATGGATGGATGGATGGATGGATGGATGGATGGCATGGATGGATGGATGGATGGATGGATGGATGGTTGGATGGATGGATGGATGGATGGATGGATGGATGGATGGATGGATGGATGGATGGATGGATGGATGGATGGATGATGGATGGATGGATGGATGGATGGATGGATGGATGGATGGATGGATGGATGGATGGATGGATGGATGGATGGATGGATGGATGGATGGATGGATGATGGATGGATGGATGGATGGATGGATGGATGGATGATGATGGATGGATGGATGGATGGATGGATGGATGGATGGATGGATGGATGGATGGATGGATGGATGGATGGATGGATGGATGGATGATGGATGGATGGATGGATGGGATGGATGGATGGATGGATGGATGGATGGATGGATGGATGGATGGATGGATGGATGGATGGATGGATGGATGGATGGATGGAGATGGATGGATGGATGGATGGATGGATGGATGGATGGATGGATGGATGGATGATGGATGGATGGATGGATGGAGGATGGATGGATGGATGGATGGATGGATGATGGATGGATGGATGGATGGATGGATGGATGGATGGATGGATGATGATGGATGGATGGATGGATGGATGGATGGATGGATGGATGGATGGATGGATGGATGGATGGATGGATGGATGGATGGATGGATGGATTGGATGGATGGATGATGATGGATGGATGGATGGATGATGGATGGATCGGATGGATGGATGGATGGATGGATGGATGGATGGATGGATGGATGGATGGATGGATGGATGGATGGATGGATGGATGGATGGATGGATGGATGGATGAGGATGGATGGTGGTTGGATGGTTGGTTGGTGGTTGGGTGTGGTTGGTTGGTTGGTTGGTGGGTTGGTTGTGGTGGGTGGGTTGGTGGGTTGGTTGGTTGGTTGGTGGGTGGGTTGGTTGGTTGGGTGGGTTGGTTGGTGGGTTGGTGGGTGGTTGGTGGGTTGGTTGGTGGTTGGTGGGTGGGTGGTGGGTGTGGTGGGTGGTGGGTTGGTGGTGGGTGGTGGTGGGTTGGTTGGTGGTGGTTGGTTGGTGGTGTGGTTGGTTGGTGGGTGGGTGGTGGGTGGTGGGTGGTGGGTGGTTGGGTGTGGGTTGGTGGGGTGGGTTGGTGGTTGGTGGTGGTGGTGGGTTGGTGTGGTGGGTGGGTGGTGGTTGGTGGGTGGGTGGTGGTGGGTTGGGTGGTGGGTGGTGTGGTGGGTGGGTGGGTGGTGGTGGGTGGGTGTGGGTGGGTGGTTGGTGGTTGGTGGGTGGTGGGTGGGTGGTGGTGGTGGTGGGGTGGTGGGTGGGTGGGTGTGGGTGGTGGTGGGTGGTGGGTGGGGTGGTGGTGGGTGGGTGTGGGTGGGTGGTGTGGGTGGGTGGTGGTGGGTGTGGTGGTGGGTGGGTGTGGGTGGTGGGTGTGGTGTGGGTGGTGGGTGGGTGGTGGGTGTGGGTGTGGTGGTGGTGGTGGGGTGGTGGTGGTGGTGGGTGGGTGGTGGGTGTGGTGGTGGGTGGGTGGGTGGTGGGTGGGTGGTGGTGGTGGTGGGTGGTGTGGTGGTGGGTGGTGGTGTGGTGGTGGGTGGGGTGGTGGGTGTGGTGGGGTGTGGTGGGTGGTGGGGTGGGTGGTGTGGTGGGTGGTGTGGTGGTGGGTGGGGTGGTGGTGGTGGGTGTGGGTGGGTGGGTGGGTGGGTGGTGGTGTGGTGGGGTGTGGTGGGTGGGTGGTGGTGTGGGTGTGGGTGGTGGTGTGGTGGGTGGGTGGTGGGTGGGTGTGGGTGGTGGTGTGTGGTGGGGGTGGGTGGTGGGTGGGTGTGGGTGGTGTGGTGGGTGTGTGGTGGGGTGGGGTGGGGGTGGTGGGGGTGTGGGTGGTGGGTGTGGTGGTGTGGTGGGTGTGGGGTGGTGGGTGGGTGGGTGGTGGGGTGTGGGGTGGTGGTGTGGTGGTGGGGGGGTGTGGTGGTGTGTGGTGGGGTGTGGGTGGGGGGTGGTGGGGGTGGTGGTGTGGGGTGTGGTGGGTGGTGGGTGGTGGTGGGTGTGGTGGTGGGTGGTGTGGGGGGTGTGGGGGTGTGGGTGGGGTGGGGGGTGTGGGGTGTGGTGGGGTGTGGGGGGGGTGGGGTGGGGTGGGGGTGGGTGGGTGGTGTGGGGTGGTGGTGGGTGTGGGGGGTGGGTGGGGGGGGGGGGTGTGGGGTGGGGTGTGGTGTGGGGGGTGTGGTGGTGTGTGGGGTGGTGTGGTGTGTGGTGTTGTGGTGTGGTGGTGGTGTGTGGTGGTGTGTTGTGTGTGTGTGTGGTTGTTGTGTGTTGTTGTGTTGTGTGTTGTTGTTGTGTGTTGTTGTGTGTGTGTTGTTGTTGTGTGTTGTGTGTGTTGTTGTTGTGTGTGTTGTTGTTGTGTGTTGTTGTGTGTTGTGTGTGTGTTGTGTTGTGTGTTGTTGTTGTTGTTGTTGTGTGTGTGTGTTGTGTGTTGTTGTGTGTTGTGTGTTGTTGTTGTGGTGTTGTTGTGTGTGTTTTGTGTTGTTGTTGTGTTGTTAGTTGTGTGTGTGTGGTGTTGTGTGTGTGTTGTGGTGTTGAGTGAGTGAGTGAGTGAGTGAGTGAGTGAGTGTGTGAGTGAGTGAGTGAGTGAGTGAGTGAGTGAGTGAGTGAGTGAGTGAGTGAGTGAGTGAGTGAGTGAGTGAGTGAGTGAGTGAGTGAGTGAGTGAGTGAGTGAGTAGTGAGTGAGTGAGTGAGTGAGTGAGTGAGTGAGTGAGTGAGTGAGTGAGTGAGT